>JAOPHQ010004892.1:0-108096 GCA_030340625.1 Merluccius polli
TCCCGCTTGCGCGTAATCAAATGTTTCAAGTGGGTTTGTTGTTTCAAATGTTTCAACACTCAGGTGCTGTGACATCTTTCTTCACTACTTTTCTTCTTCTACAAGAGCCAATTAATATGCTCATCGCCACCAAGTGGTCAGGGTGTGAATTTCAATCTGTCAAAATGACGGACGGCCCTCAGATTTTTCCGTCAACGTTTTAAAAAAACGGTCAATGACGGAAAATATTCGGTTAACGCGACCCCTGCCACCTACTGGCCTGGCATGCTTATATGAATGTTTTTTGAAAATGGGGAAAAAGTACGTTCTCAGAAATACCTGTGTACATGTGGACAAGGCCTGTGTTAGTCATTCAACACCTGATATCAGAGCAATTGTCCAACTACATACACTACACATTCAAGGGCAGATTGCCATTATACATCAACACTACATATACTGCTATATTAAAATGGCTGTAGACAACTTTTCAACTTTCCCACCCTAGCGTTTCAAAGTGGTATTATTTTTGCGCTGCTGTCACAAAGACAAACCGGATCGCGTTCCGTTTCCTCAAAGCCTAGCAACCACAAACAACACAAGATGCACATTTGTTTAGAAAACTCAGCGAAAGAAACAAACAACACTTTGGAAATAATAAAGAAAGAAGCATGTTCACTGAGGAGGTAAAGTGAAATTGTGATCTTTTTATTTGGGAACAGACAAAAGCTATTGTAATGATGTGCACTGCATAGTAATAAACATAGTTTGAGTATTGCTTCGCACAAACAAGTATGGCAGCAGGGATTGGCGTTGGGGTGGAGGGGGGAGTAGAAGAAAACATTAGGAGGAAAACCGTGAGTTTATTCATTCACTTAGTCTATAATGGATACATGAAAGAAGATACAAATTCTTTAGTATGTGTTGAGAAAAGCAAACTGGGTTGGTAGCCTGACTGGATCGCCTGGCGAGTCACGATGTAAGGTTTATTCAGGTAGTATACTCAATGCAACTAAAACGTAGCACGCAGATATAAGTAGTGTCATCAGATTGGCTTTACTTTGGTTGTTCCACCGTCCGCCATTTCCACTACTGGGGATAGCTAATGGGGATAGCTACCGATAGCTACCGGGTAAACACAAGCGCTATTCCTCCTGGTTTGGTTGCACACGCAATGGTTGGTTCTGGCCTTAATTTTTCCTGGGAGATCGTACCTGGTGGCAGACAGAGCTGCATAGTGAAAGCGAGGCTTATAGGGAAGCTAAGGGAACCCAGCTAAACACTGATGGTGTCATTATTCTGTAGCCATTACACTGTGCAATCCACTTTTTTTTGTGGGGTGCATGTGGGGTGCATTCTTTTTGTGTTTGCATTTAAGTTTGTTTTTCCCAATTTGGTGAAATAACTTTTCGTTATATTTTAAATAAATTATTTAAATTTGACCATATGGCCTATGTGTGGTACATTCCTAAAGAAAATATGGTGGTTATATCACCAGGGTTCCTACAGGTTTCTTCAAGTCAAATTCAAGTCTTTTTAAGACCTTTTTAAGACCATTTATATCAAAAATTAATACCTATTTCTCGGCCTATTTCACATCCCTACCGGCAAAGAAAAATTAAATCCTTGAATTTCAGCGTATTCGTTTATTCAACAATTCAATTTATTCTTTCAAGTCACTCCTCAAAACTCACATTTTTAAAATCGCCTACTTCATATGATTTATTTTTTTTTTAGCCCTTTTCCTTTTTCCTTTATTTTTTGTTGTGAAGCGCATTGGGTCCTAGAAATGCGCTATACAAGACTGATTTATTATTATTATTATTATTGTTAGTGTTATTAGTATTAGTATTATTATTATTATTATTGTTATTATTATTAACAAAATAGCAGTCCATAGTACTCCTGTACAGGTTAAATACAAATAAAATAAAAATGATTCACACTGAGACCACACCAGAACAGAAGGTGGCGGTAATGCACCAATAAGCTGGATGCCAACCGCCGTTAAAAATAAAGAAGAAAACAGGGCTAACTTGCGCTAACAGCACCCAACACATACACAGACACAGACCACAAACAACAAGTGTGGAGTGTGAATCAGTCAGTGTTCGGAGAATTGTCCCCGGGGCTGCGTTGCGTTCTCAGTTCTTGGCTCTTTTCATTTACTCTGTTTAGGTAATTGCACTATATGTACCATTGCTGCTATGAAAACTGAATTTGAATAAAGTTCGTATCTATCTATCTATCTTCATTTACGTTATTTGATCAAAATAATTGTGGTTGACCAATTAAACATTTGATGAGAAATGCGATACAGATAAGTTACATACAGAAGAAGACCCAGATATTTAAGACCCAGATATCAAAATTCAAGACTTTTTCAAGTATTTTTAAGGTATTATTTCCAAATTCAGAAATTTAATGCTTTTAAGACTTTTTAAGACCCCGCGGGAACCCTGTATCACACATACATGCAACATGTAAACAGTTTCTCAAGCCGAAGTCTAATTGTATTTATTGTTTTGATGTTTAAACTTTATGAAAGATTGAATGATTGTGAGGAATGAAAACACTAGGGCTGCCCCCGACTAAAGATTTTCTTAGTCGAGTCTTAGTCGCCATTTCAAGCCGATAGTCGACTAATCGTCGCACTTTTAATGTATTTTTTGGGGGCATCAGAAAATGGTTTGAGTTACAGGGTGAGGGTGAGAGTGTTATAAAAGAAACACCGTTAACATGGTGCTACTTTACAGATAATACAAAACCGTAATAATGAGCCTTAAAAATATATAATTTTTAAAGCACACGCACGAAGCGGGCCTATTAACGCCATGGACAAGCGGTTCTGAATGTTGTCAGAACAACCAGGAAGGAGACATTGTTGTTTTATTTTTATTTATTTATACACCATATAACTGCACACATTTTTATTTAAAAGCAAGCAATTGCAATAGAGCTTGACGTTTGTCAAAAACAAATGGAAACAATGTTGTTCATATTTTCGTGTCCGGTGCGTGTGGACGTATGCTGCTCCATCGGGTTAGGGTTAGGGTTAACTCAGGTGTAACCCTGTTCACACCTGCCATTAACATGCATCTTGGTTGATCCGATCACAAGTGGACAGCTCTAAGTACATCAGTTCACACCTGGCGTTAGAATGCGTCTCCATATGCGTCTCAAGTGACCACTTGTGATCGGATCTCACTTCCCCGCTCTACATGCAAATAAACACGTACCTCATATCCGTTTGAAGACCAAATACATTGTTGTAGAAGAAGAAAAATACAAAACCATACAGACTGAGTCTATTACTTGCCGTGTTCTAGGCAAACTATATTGACCAAGATGTTTGACGCACTCTAGTATATCTCTATAGTCTTTTCATTTCCGCTTGAATAATATTATAATATATGCCATTTGGTGGCGACAAAATGTGTGGCGGGAGGCAGCAATGCACTCATTCAACAAAGAAGAAGAGATCATCAAAGCAAATCGACCAGGATGTATGATGCTATATTCATTTGCAACGCTTGTTCCGTTTATTTGTATTTATTTAAAAAAAATTCTATTTTTAGTCTTACTTTTTGCGCGACTAAACAACTAATGAAAACTAGGTCGACTAAACCTCCTCCGATCAACTAATGGTTAGTCGACCATTAGGGGGCAGCCCTAGAAAACACGATGTGTCACTCAGTTCATTGTTGATCGCTATACTCTTCTTCTTATTTAGCGTAGCACAGTGTAGTTGCATAACCATCACCAACTCTGGAGCGGCACCTAGTGGTAAAATTCGGTTATCGTGCAAAAACGATTACCGTGATAGTTTTTCATACAATTATCGTAACACAAAATGTCATTATCGTCCCAACCCTAGTGAAAACCTAGTATGTGGCTGGACCTTGTGACAACCACGTCATCACTCACTCCGACCAATGGTGTAACTCTAGCAGTCACACAGTGACAGAGTATCGTGGATATGGGGCTGTCAGGCCGGCCCAGCCAAAAAAAAATTTGAAATCGAAAATCGAATCGTGACCCTAAAATCAAAAGTCAAAATGAATCGTGGATTTGGAGAATCGTGACACCCCTAATTATTATATATTAATAATAGAGCTCAACAGTAAGGTTCCGGAAGTAAAAATCCCATTCATATTCTGAATCGAGGACTTTGATTATTTGCCATAAGTTGTAACCATCCAAGGTAGACTTCCCACGAGCTATCAGATTGTGAAACGATGGTATATGCTCCTGTAGAAGCCACAAGTCTGTATATCAACTTTGTTTTCAGAAATACATATACCGGTATTACAACACTATTATTAACAATATAAACATTATAATAATGACAAAGGTTGTTTAGCGCGCTTCAAGAAGCGCGCTAAACTATCGTTAGGTTGGAAGTCATTGGAAAAGTATCATTCGCAATGGTTAATGGGATGAGTAGTTCTTTCACTCTTAACATAAATTATGTACTAGAGCCCGACCAATATGGGATTTTTAAGGCCGATACCGATACAAATATTTGGTGATTTAAAAATCTGATATTCCGATATATCAGCCGATATATATATTTAAAAAAGAAATTCCAGAAACAAGTAACAAACCATAAACAGATTTCCCTAATAGGATAATGCAGTGAACACACTTCACCGATGGGTCACACCGCGAGCGACATGAGCAGCAGGGGGCGCTGTGGCCGCTGGCTCCTCGCAAGTTCGGTTGCGCCCATTGCAATATCAAATTTGTAGTAGAGCTATTCGGCAGGCCGGCGTGACAAGCATGTTCAAATAACAATTTCCACGTTTCCCCTGTTTATTATTTAGTAATCAAAATAATATTTTCAAACAATACGTACAAAAAATGCTGTCTATTTTGTGCATGGTAGCATAATTGGAATCAGAATCGCATTGTTGACCTAGTTTCCACACACAAGGAACCTGGTTCTTTGCTCTCAGTCAGGACACAATACAACAAACAGAAATGGAATAAAGCATTATAAAGTGCAAAACACACTGCCGCCCCTAGCACACATAGGAAGCGTTGCGCTGCGGCGCGTCAACAGGAATATAGTCGTCTCCGGTGCAGAAGGAAAATAAAATAAAATAAAAAAGCGCCTTTTCGGCGGCACTTGATGCGTGGCGACGCTGTGAAATAGAACAGTGGCGTGAAGTGTAGCGGGTTGCTGCTTCGCGCCGACTCCGCTAATTTGCATAAAGTTAAACTAATTTCAACTCTCGTCGCTCTGGACGCTGGCGTCGCGCTGCTCGCTGCCGCCGCGGCGCCAGCCACTCCTCATCGCCGCTTTTGCTGCTCATGTCGCGGTCGTGGATAACTCGTTCGCTCTGCCCGACTCTGGCTGGATCAGCTGGTTGTAGGGTTTGTGGCGTTATAACATGGTTGAAGGGTGTTTCGTCCGTTTTTTAAAAGATTCATTTATCGGCCATTATAAATGCCGATACCGATAGTTTGGAAAATGCCTAATATCGGCCGATAATATCGGCCCGCCGATATATCGGTCGGGCTCTACAGTCTTGTACCTTTGCCTTTTTTTCCGTTTTCCACATTTTTTTGCTCCGAATCAAATGTTTTATGGTCACGATTCATCTCATGGCTGGTTGGCTTGGTTCCTGGCTTAAAACTCTTTATATAAGTGAAAAGTCAATGGAGCGAATGAATGGGAAATTCACTTTGGGGGAACGGAGCCGTTCAAAAAGTGGGCGGTCACTGTTGAGCTCTATATGTGGATACAATGTTAGTGAAAGATGATGATGGGTAGCATAACAATATCATCCAGCTTCAGTTTGTGTGTGTGTATGTGTTTACCTGATTCCAATTGAAAACCAGTCCATCGGCCGTGTAGTCTCTGTCTTTGTAGTCCTTAAAGAACTCACACCCTAAAAACACACATTAAGTTCATGAGATCCCCCTATTTACCACATTAAAAACATGGCTCCTTTCAAAAAGGGCTTTTCAAACAAATAGATTGATTGATGTACCTACTGAACCAGCAGCTTTTCTCGAAAGTTGCTTTGAAATATGCAATGCTTTGTGTGTTTTTTTGTGATAAAATTGCAGGAATGAGTGAAAATTACTAAAAAACACGGTTGAAAAAAAGTAGTATTCATTAAACGGGAGACATTCGCAGATATGACTGCTTGCTCATAACCGTACAGAAGAGAGTGATAAGTGTTCATTGAAGTGGCGTTTTGTGTGGGGAAGAGTGATGACTGGTCAAACCAACTTTCAGGGGTATTGCGTGAAGTTGCGAGAATTGACGCGATCAGGAACTTGGAGGAAAGTGCAATGATTTTTGACAAAATATTGTGAAATATAAATATGCAATGCTTCCGTAATTTCATGTGGATTGCTTGCTGTCGCATGATTTAATGCAGAATCCTGGGGGGCTGATGAATGCATGAATGAATGAATGCCTCACCTGGGTAAGGCACAGAGAGCAGGGTGAAGTCTGCATAGCGTTGGGCCTTGTCCACTTTTTCAGAGGACGTTACACTAGGAAGCGAGAGAGAGAAAGAACAGGCTGTGATAATGCACACAAACACATTATACTAGGGCTGGGCGATATGGCCAAAATCTTCTATCCCAATATAGTCATTTTATATCTCAATAACGATACATATCTGGTAATTCAATAAATTGTCTTCAGTATTTCCCTGAGAATTTCTTTTAGGCCCGGTGGAGCTCAACAAAAAAAACCTAAACAGACATGGTGGATGCAATTTATATTTGCGTTAAAATGTTAGTTTGCTCTGTATATTCAAGACTTAAAACAAATTGATCACAAGGAGAGGATGACTTAATAAGCTCCATTTATTTCATACAAATTAGCTGTGTAACCTATGACCTTTGCAAAACAGGACATCATGAACACAGTGTGCATGATTCATTGCTGCACTTTATCTTCCTTGGCTTGGAGAAAAATGTCACCATGGCAAGATCATATGGTCATATGATATGGACATTTTGCCACAGGGGGACCGATTTATTGAAATCTTCATGCAGGCCCAAGTGCTCTCCTTACAGCCTGTTCCTGAGACTTGTTTTTATCTACCAATAGGGAAGATTTGTCTTTATTTAGTAAATTCTGAAATTCAAAGATAAGATAGATTTAAATTGCTATCAAAAGCAATCAAAAGTTGTGTGAGTTGTAGCACGGTACCCATGGTGGATAAATGACGTTCACAGTTCACACTGCCCACTGGAACGGAGAGCACAATTTCCAGCTTTACACGGCATTATGGTAACCGGTTTACGGAAGCAAGTTGAAGTGGTGCGATAGATCCATAGGCTAAATCCAACCATGACATAAGAAGAGAACCGATGTTCAAAATAATGGATGGGTATTAAACAAATATTCAAGCACTGTAATAAAGCAATCTAAAGCCGAAATACGCAGTGGTCCAAATTACCGTTGGGCCAACAGTGTCAACCGTTGGAATTGGACTGGGGATCACCTCTATTTTCCCCCACTTTAACACCATTGCTTTTCAGTTTTAATCTAACACCACTAGACCACCGCGGACTGTCCCAGTAGTTCTCCGCTTAAGTACGGAGTGTGAATATCCAATATAATATGTAAAGCGTCCAGGTTTTGTGTATGGTAACCCTGTTGAGAGTCCAGTTTGCAGTTTTTTTTCTGTTTTGCTTGGATCAGGGAGGGGGGGGCTTAGTCACCCCAGCCACCTCAATTTAGTGTTGGTAGTATGTGGAGTGTACGTGGTTGATATCTGGTTTACAGCCTCACCTGGCCCGTGTCAGACTGATTAGACTCTGGGGCTGGGTCAAGCTGCACACCTGTGGTGCATGAACAATCATGGCACCCAGGATAAACCAGCCTCGATTCGGGGCCCTCTGAACAACGATTCGAATAGTCAACTCGGTCTAGGATACAGCCCTACTAAGTAATCGTTTGAAAGTTATAAAACTGTCCATCTGCGAAAACAAAAAATCTCCTCTCCTCTCATTTCCACTCCAACACACACAGACACAGACACACACACACACACACACACAATGCTGTGCACTGCAGTGTTCGCTATCTCCCTGGAATTGTTTTCCAAATCAAGGGGACATAATGTCATAAGACATATTTAAATAGTAGTACAGTCCGAAAGGCAAGTACAACACGGTTGGTTGATACATATTCAGGGGACATGTTCGGCACATGGTCAACATTATTCTAATATTTCTGTACAGGCCTAGTCTGTAATAATAAAAGAGTCTAAATCATAGACCCCTTGAAATTCAAATTAAATCAGATCAAATGTTGAACCTCTGTCTATTTGTCTGTCTGTCTCCTTACTTTAGGCCGAACTTGACTTTCTTGTTCTCTACCATGAGGTCACAGATGTAGCGCACAGAAAGGTAGCGCAGCAGCTTGATGTCGTGGCCGCGTACTTTGTCGAATAGCTGTGAGTCGCCGTTCCTGCCAGAAGAGAGAAGCAATAAGTTGTTTATGTTCATGTGCATGCGACAAAAGCGCTCCGTGCTGCTGAGTATACGTGTTTGAACACCACACACACACACACTTTCCTTTTTAATACCTAACTTCATTTAATTTTGTTTGGATTTTTGCAAATAGTAATACCATAAAGGACAATAAAGACAATTTCTACAGACAACTACACAAGCATAAGTCTTTTGTGTCAACATCAGCCCCAAAAAATCATGGATGCAGTTACCTGGCAGCGTTGTCATCTTCCAGGACCTCGTCAGTTTCAGTCCATGTGTCATCGCTGCCCCCTGCAGGAGAGAAAGAGAAGAGAACAAGCTGCTGTCAGAAACAGAAGAACACATTCAGAACTAAATATATTACTTGCAAGCACATTTCAAATAAAAGTGAACCTATTCAACTCCCTTTGAATAAAGGCACTTTTTAATTACAACAATGCACAGATATGTGTGGTGTGTGTGTGTTAGAGGTCGACCGATTAATCATTAGGCCGATTAATCGGCGCAGATAGGACGTTTTACAAACTATCGTTATCGCCGGAACTTGGCTCCGATAGGCCGATGGCTGTGCAACCTCTACCGCTCACGCAGCGACGTGCATGAACGTTTTGCATAGAGCAGTGGTTCTCAACCTTTTTTGAACAAATGCCCCCGACCATTCCATGATCCCCGTACCGCCCCCCCCTTACAAAGAAAACCCCCAAAAGCTACAGGGTGCTGGTGCTTTAAGTGTTCTTGTAGTAAACAGTGTGTTAAGACTGGAGGACTTCAACTGACATCGGGTTTTATGATGAGAGAAGCCATTGTTTTGCTTTAAAATCCCTGTTTTTATTGGATTGGAGCTGTATTTATGCCCCCAACAACTTGATGTGCTGCTGAGCAAATCTGACCATTTTACAGGAAATTAAAGCATTGATTTTAAACATTGCCTCCAAAATGTATGTTTTTGACCGATATAATAGGTCATGTTTGTACATTACTTAACTGGAGAAACTGGTAAACAACATGGAAATGTTATTTTAGTTGTAATGTGATATACAATATTAAATAGGATAGGTTATATAAGATATTAAATAGTCCGCTCGACTTGTAAAAATAAAAAAACCCTCACGATTTTAACTCTAAAACGCATTAAAGTATTTTTAATTGATTAAATATTTCTTTCTTTCGTAAGTGACCATGGTATAAGCGGGATAATGCCCTTCGAGTTGTCCATTAACAGCACGTTGTTTGCTTGCGTCATTAAAACGTGGCGCTAATATTTAATATATATATTCGGCCTTGTTTTTCACTCATTCCACCGAATACCGAATATGGCTTTTTTTGCAATATTCGCCCGAATATATTCGGTGCATCCCTATTTGATTGTAATGTCGTGTGTGATTAAACGTGGTTACATTATCGTGCTTGTGTATGTTTTCATTGGTTATTTAGGTTTTAGCCCGCGAAGATGAGGTGACAGCTGTGAAAAGTAGCGTTTGTGTTTCCCGGGTTTCGCTGCTGCTGTGGTGGATTTGTTTGGGCGTTACTATGGAGACCGTTCCTGCTCGGCTTGTCCGATCGTGATCAGGGAGCAGAGGGGAGATCTCCAGGGGCGACGTCGGGGTTTACTCCCTTTTACCCAGCAGTGGAAGCAGCAGGCTTGGGTTCTTGGTCTCAGACAGCAGCTTTATTTTTAGTTGGGAAACCATGAAAGTTTAAAGTTCAAATGAACTTTGTACAAGCCAAATTGTGGCGCCCCCATTCGTGCCTGAGTGCCCCCATACCAGCCCTCACGCATCCAGCGCCCCCCAAAATGTTTATATCGCCCCCCAGGGGGCGGTACCGCCCCCGTTGAGAAACCATGGCATAGAGGCTCCATACACGAAGTCAAGGAAATGTCATTGTGTACCTGAGATAATTTATATTTAAATGAACGTTAACTCTAAGACAGCTTTATTTGTAAATTATGAGCATGATAAGGTTGTTGGTTATAGTATGGCATTATGAGACTGAAGATAACTGCTGCTCTGCCGAAAGCATGCTGTCTGTTTTGCTAGCAAGCATGGTGGTTTGAATTGCAGCACAACTATGGGCAAATGGCCATATCTGATCATTTGAGGGCCACTTTTGCTGAAAATATCTGTGTGCGATTGATTAACTCCTGATGATCTTAACAACTGTTAAAGACCCCATGAAATGTCCTCTTTCTTCATAGATTTTATGAGACGAGTACTGGCACTCAGTGCGCAACACACTTTAAATTACGTTTTTCAATGTAGACTACATCAGAGATATTTTCTTCAGAAAGCAATTCTCCACTCCATGAAAAAACCTCCAATGCGTTATTCTGGCGATAGGGTTAGAAAATGTGGGCTAAACCTTGCAGTCCCTGGGTAAACGTCGCAACAGCTGATTTTATAGCAAGGCTGACAAGTGGCATTCAAGTCATATCTGACCCGTTTTCAGTTTATTTCTCCCCACAAAAGTGATCTGTGGAATATATAACGCAACACTATCAGCTCCTTGTTCATGATACAAGACAGGCAGACAGGGAGGAATTTTTACTTTACTTACCAATTTGGCTTCTCTCTTCCAAATAATCCAGCCACGAAACTATCCATTCATGAAAAGAAATCGCACACTTTAGGATCCTCCTTACCCCAGGAATATGCACAACATTAATCGTTTGTAAGTGGTTTGTAATGGTTTGTAAGTCAGAAGCTATCCATCCTGGCCAGTGATACACCACAGAACAGCGCATCGTCCATTGTAGACCAACGATGTAATCCACCAAATCACACTTCAGGATATTCTCTTAATAATCATTACATTCGGAGTGACAAAAAAGTTTTATTAAAAACGGCATATGCAAAAGTAGCCGACTAGGCTAGCAATACTGCCCAAGTATAGCACACCACAAACTTCGACTGATGTTGTGGTATTAAAGGGGTAATTCACTTTTTGAATATGATTATTATGGTAGCTTCTTTGATGCTACTTGAGTTGTGTCTGCTGAATTATATAATTTTTTTGCATTTTTGTCCCAAATATAGGCCTAATTACCTAGAAAGCTGTGATGATAATAACCATTTGCTTCTAACTTTAGGAAACTTTACTTTATCTGAAAGGTTTTATTCAAACAGCCATCTTAAGAAAATCGGCCGATTAATCGGCTATCGGCTATTTCCTTCTCCAAACTATCATTATTATATTGGCCTTTAAAAATCCACTATCGGTCGACCTCTAGTGTGTGTTGATATGTGCGTTACCTGAGAAGATGTAGTTGTAGCCCGTGCGTCCGTACAACTCTCCCCAGCCCGCCAGCGTGGAGGACCGACAGATGTGCTGCAGTCCGGTGAAGGAAGAGCAACCACACCACATTGGTGTCATTAAGACACATTACCGTTTAGAGTAACTGGAGATTACGCCTGCCTGTGATCGTAAAACACCCCGGACCTACGACCGGCGGGGGGGGGGGGGGGGGGGGGGGGGGGGGCGTTGTCTCTGGCAGGCCGGATTTGGCCGCCAGTTGACGTTGACTGGTCTACAACTCTAGTGTCTCAAAAATGCGTCCGGCTTGATGCTGCGCCGGACGCCGGACAGGGCATTGAAAAACCAGACAGTCCGGCCTAAAGCCGGACGAATGGCCACCCTAGTTGGTGTTCATAGTTTGTGTTAAATGAACTGAATGATTGAACTGTGGAGAGTCTAAATGGTCTAACGATGTGCATTATGTCCATATTGACAGACGTTTAAACGGTTACCGTATCTTTGTGTAGGTGATCTAAACGGCTTAAGTCGTTCAAGCGGGCGACCGGTGGGTTTAACAAGGTTTTATCCACCGAAATAATTTAGATAAAATCCAGACCAGGCCTCTATTGGAGACCTGCGTTTATTTGTCAAAACGTGTAGCTACACCAGGCTTTTAATGGGGACCTGCGTCTATTAGGGACCCTGCTTTTATTGGAAGTTTTACGGTAGATAAGACATTTTCTGAGATGTTTGGATGTATTTTCTCTGCACTTGTTTGTTGTCTTGCACTTGTCTGTTGTCTGTCTCACATGTCCTAATGCACTGTAACTCATACCATTTGAACAACGTTTCTAATGCAAAAATAAAGTTATTTGAATTGAATTGAATTGAAAAATAAACTGAAAGCAAAACTAAGCTGAGACCCATGTTCATTGATTGGCTTTTGGAGATATTTCTGTGTTTGCTTTCACTTCCACCACGGACAGACTACACGATTTTCAAAGTCGTAAGATCACTGTACCTTTCATATTACACAACTTGCTGTCTTGTAATCACGAGGCTTTCAATCGTTGTGCTGTTCACACTACGTGACTGATCGGCGACAGGGGGTCACATACTACACGATCCTTCACCAGGAGAAATCCTCAACGAGTGTCTCCAAAGTACGTTTTGTGTCCGTGTGTTTCCGTGTCATTGGCTGTATTGTGTCGACGCCATTGACGTAGTAGTCGACGCACTCACTGCCATATCTGGCAAACGGCAGCGAGGCATCGGCGAGTCACTTTGATCGCGTCATTGGTAGTTCACACATAGCGATCGAGTGCCGATTTGTGAGCCCCGACTAACGGCCAATTTGCCTCCGATTTGGGTTTTTTGTCGGCGAGCTCCTGAATTTGTCAGCGAGCGGAAAATCTGGCTTAAAATTGTGTAGTGTGAACTCGGCATTAGTTTGATGTGTTGAGTGGGGGGGGGGGGGGGGGGGTAGGAGGGGTGGAGTGTGAACAACATGAGGTGGCATACCTTGCCGTTGTAGAGGATGACCGGGCAGACAAACCTTCCTCTGCAGCGGGCCAGCTTGCTTCTGTTCACCAGGTCCTGCAGCTTACTAATCTGTACTGAGCTCTCAAACCTTCATACACCACACACACACACACACACACACACACACACACACACACACACACACACACACACACACACACACACACACACACACACACACACACACACACACACACACACAGCTAGGTTGTATACAGTATAGACCTGGGCAGTGTGGTTCCACTCCGATTCCCCCATGTTAAACACAAAATCCTTCTATCAGTAGGGATATGCACAACTTACATTTTTAACGGTCAAATAATCAGTGGGTGGTATGAGCAAATAATCGATTATTCGGATTCAGCAACAGGGTCAGAAAGGAAGCTGAATCTTGTAGAGATCTATATTGTATTTATTTAGAACCAGATTGTTTGAACAGAGCAAAGCACGCAGATCGCACCATTACACTTAGAGTTTGAGCTGCTTCCGTCTGGCCGTCCATTCAGGGTCCCAAGGGCCAGCTGGAACCTGTACAAGAAGTCTTCTATTCCCTATGCCACACAGGCATTGAACACAGAATGACTGCATCAGGGAACGCTTGTTATTTATAAGATTTGCTCTCCGGTATTATTTATTTATATAATTTACCTGCTGCTACCTGCCCATTTGCACTATTTGATGTTGTATATGCGACATGGTTTTAATATTGTGTTATGCCTTGTGTATGTACTTTTACTTTTTGGAGAAGCCAAAGACACATTTCCACTGAGGTGGACAATAAAGTCAATCTAATCTAATCTAAAATGTAAGGTGGCGGCTGGATTTTTGGCTGGACCAGCAGACCAGCCCTATATCCGCGACACTCTGTCACTGACTGAGTTTGGTCGGAGTGAGTGATGACGTGGTTGTTGTTGTTGTTTCCCCATTGGGCGGTCAAACACTTCTTAGCTGCACCTGATTGGACGAACGCTTTGAGTTGCGGGCCGTCTGCTTTCGGGATTTAAACTGTACCAACATGGTGGACGCCTCACAAACAACCTCATTTAACAGCTAAATAGTACACTAAAATGTTTTTCTGAAAACGTTTGAGGTGGGAAATAAGCCATGCAGCTGTTAATTTAAAGGTTTTTCTGGAGTTTCCAGAGTCAGTGAGTATCGCTGAACGCCCCGGATTTGCATAAAGTAGAAGACAACTCAACCTCATGCAAATGAGGAGTACGCCAACGCGACGCCCAATCTCTTCAAATCCTGTGGACACTAGGGCTGCCCCCTAAAGGTCGACTAACCATTAGTCGCTCGGAAGAGGTTTAGTCGACCTCGTTTTCATTAGTTGCGCAAAAAGTTCTTAAATAAATAAAAATAAACGCAACAAGCGTCGCAAATGAATACAACATCAAACATCCTGGTCGATTTGCTTTGATTATCTCTTCTTCTTTGTTGAATGAGTGCATTGCTGCCTCCCGCCACGCATGTTGTCGCCACCAAATGGTATATTGTTATATTATTCAAGCGGAAATGAAAAGCTAATAGAGATATACTAGACTGCGTCAAACATCTTGGTCGGTTTAGTTTGCCTGCAACAAGGCAAGGAATAGAGTCTGTATTGTTTTGTATATTTCTTCTTCTACAACAATGTATTTGGTCTTCAAACGGATATGATGTATGTGTTTATTTGCATGTAGAGCGGGGAAGTGAGATCCGATCACAAGTGGTCACTGGAGACGCACATGAACACCAGGTGTGAACTGACGTACTTGGTGTGAACTGAGTTGTCCACTTGTGATCGGAACAACCAAGACGCATGTTAATAGCAGGTGTGAAGAGGAATACACCGATGGAGCAGCATATGTCCACACACACCGGACACGAAAATATGAACAACATTGCTTCCATTTGTTTTTGACAAACGTCAAGCTCTATTGCAATTGCTTGCTTTTAAATAAAAATGTGTACAGTTATATGGTGTATAAATAAAATTAACAACATGTTCAACGTCTCCATTCTGGTTGTTCTGACAACATTCAGAACTGCTTGTCCATGCCGTAAATACGCACGCTTTGTGCGTGTGCTTTAAAAATTATATATTTTTAAGGCTCATTAATACGGTTTTGTATTATCTGTAAAGTAGCACAATGTTAACAGTGTTTCTTTTATAACACACCAGCACCATGGCTACCTGCCTTGCACTGCTGGTTTCTTTGGAAGCTAAGCAGGGGCTGGTCTGGTCCATCTCTGGATGGGAGACCAGTTGGTGCTGGTAGAGGTGTTGGAGGGCCAGTAGGGGGTGCTCATCCCTCTGGCCTCTGTAAGATCCCCAATGCCCCGGGATGGAGACGGGGACTCCGTCCCGTCTAGAGCACCGTCTTTCGGATGAGACGTTAAACCGAGGTCCTGACTCCCTGTGGTCACTAAAGATCCCGTGGCACTCATCGCAAGAGTAGGGATGCTAACCCCGGTGTCCCGGCCAAATTCCCAACCCGGCTCTTGTACCAACATGGCCACCTAATCATCCCCTGGTCTCTAATTGGTTAGTTTCATTCCTCACCTCTCCGCTGTGTGCCAGTGTGTGGTGAGCGTTCTGGCGCATACTGGCTGCCGTGCATCACCCAAGTGGGTGCTACACTCTGGTAGCGGATGAGGTGTCATATCTCCCCCCCACACACACACACACACTATGTTGTAAAGCGACCTTGGGTATCATGAAAGGCGCTATATAAATCCAAGTTATTATTATTATTATTATTATAATGTGTAAAATTTAGTGGCATCTAGCAGTGAGGATTGCAACCAAATGAACCCCCCCCCACCTCTCCCTTTCCGACGACATAAGAGAAGCTACGGTGGCCTGTAAGGTGCCAGTAGGGGCTTGGGGTGCAATAAATATTTAAATACAAAATACAAAAACACAACAATTATTTTCAGGTCATTATACACTAATGAAAACATACGAATGAATGAATATGTTATGTATATATTATATTCAATTTCTGCCAAGTCCGTTCGACTAGATGCCATGAAATTCTACACACTGAAAAAAAGTTGTTGACCCAAATATGAAAATGTTTTGCCATCACAAAGGAAAAATCTAATAATCAATTATTCTGACCCACCCCTATCTATAAATGTATATGTTTTACCTTAATTACCATAATATGTACTTTATATCGTAACTTCCACTAGTTTCCATATCTATCTACTACACTACACTATGAGCAATTGACGCAAGTTCACAATAGTGAACGTCAGTTACCTTTGCGACTTCGGAAAGCAATACAAAGCCAAACTGAAGTGGACACCGAAGGGGCTTGGTTACAGTCCAGTACAAAACACTTTACCATGTACAATCTAAATTGTTGTTTTCGAACAGACAGTCGCTTCTCACTGTTGTCACACCCATAGACATATATGGTCACACCTAAACCACGCCCGTAGCTGCCAGTAGTTCCTCATAGGATGCTGATCGGTCTGAACCACTGTAGTTCGGCCACAAGCACATAACATGAGGCCTGGCCAGACCGATCTCCAGAGAGAAACAGAATGTGAACTGGCGAGAACGGGATAGTCTCAAGAGGCTAAGAAGGCACCTCCCAGCACTGCAACTTTAACGCAGTAGAAACCGCAGTCTGTGACAGCTGCACACATAGTAACAGCGCTAAAGCAAAACAATCAATAACTCGTCCTGGACCCTGGATATTCAGATCCACGGTAAAGTGAGGCAACATTACACGAGATCTGCTATACCACTAAAGTAAACAAACAACCAAACAATTATATATTACCTATATATAATACTTCCATTGGTCTACTTAGTTGCTGTCCATGTTTGTTTACTTTGTACCTGGTTACCTAAAAGGTGCATATTGAATTGCAACTAGAAGAAGTTCCCATATTCTATTGCCAGCCTTAAAGTGGAAAACATAACAAAATGTACCAGGCAACTGTGTCAAAAGGAAATGTCAGTGTTTCTTTTAACATCACTTCCCTTTTTTATCATACTAAGAGTTCACATGTGACAAGTCATCTAGTGATATAACAAGATCTAAAAGCATTTAAAATAAGTTTTGAATGCATTGTTTCCCAAATAGTAAATGCTTAGAAAAGAACATGCAGCTTGAGTGGTAAAACCATAATTCTATATTAGTTTCTGACTTCATTCTGAACAGTATTTAAATCCGAGTTTGTCTGGTGAATGACAAACGTCATGCATTCAGCAAACACACATCACTGTGTTGTGATGTGTGTTTGCTACGGAATTAAGTCACCTCACCTGTCTCTCTGAGACTCAATGCACTCATACTCCAGATAGACTATCTGGCGGGGGTAGTGGCCGCACACCTCTCCATTAGTGTTATGGATGACACTGTACTTGTAGTCCCTTCCAAAGAGCTCCAAGCATCGCTTCTCTACCGAGTCCACCTGATGAAAACATAAAATAGGTCACGATAATGAAGGATGACAAACTAAACGTTGTCTGGAGGCAATGAGCGGAGTAAGCAAAGAAAGTCAAACTTGCTACGGACGTGTACGAACAAAACTTACCCGAGGACTGACTTCTTTTGCTCTGTACTGTATCTTCGAAAACAAATCTATCAAATCCGCGATCTCCTCGCCCTTCTTGATGGAGAGCCCCGGGGCCGCGAAGCTCCCGGACAAGGAATGTGATCCGGCCATCATACTGCCGCGACCCACCACCGTGGGCTCCAGACGGACTCGCCCTCCTTCAAACACCGCAGCACCGTGTACTCTGGGGCGAAAGGACCGACCAGGCCATCCCTTCCCTGCCAGCTTCTTCCTAACTGCCCGCTTGAGGGGGCTGGAGGAGTCGGGGTTTCTTCCCGAATTCAGGGCACTAGCTGGCAGACCCCCTGTACACACAATCCGCTAGCCAGCCTTTTAAGCCAGCAAACCCTGCAAGGTGTCAACACCTGACGTCTGCTGTGCAGCTAGTGTGTGACTAGCTGTTTTGCTAGTTAGCTTGCCTTTGCTGCTGTGTTAGTCTCGTTAAAATATATATTTAAACCCACCGCTGAATCAATGGAACCGAATTTCCAGACGAAATGTTTTAGTCATGTCCCACCACATTACTTGTCTTTATAGCCCCGTGTCCAGAAGAGGAAGTCCGTCCAAGCATTGATACTGGACTTAGGAAACCTCCAGGACTCCTGGCCTGCTCGCGCTCTCAACGTCACGTGTTCATGTCGCGGGAGCAGCAGCACAGGAAAGGAACGACCCGCGAGACATTCAGTTCAGCAGAGGAATGACGTCGATATCGTATCGAATGTTCTTCATAGAAACCACACGACTGGAAAGTGTTGCAATCGGTGTACTGTTCCAATGTAAGCGCAATCGGTAAACAGGAAGTTGCGAGAAACACGTGACAGGCATCGCCCCCACGCCAGGAAATGACGTGTTGTTGTCATCGTAGAAGCTGACTGAAGTCAAAATCTCTGCTGAAGTCCGTTTTTGTGACTAAAAGACTGGCTGTTATCACTTTATTAAATATTTTTATGACACATTTGTATGTTACCTGAATGTCCTTTGGCACCTTTTTCTCTATTTCAATATGCACTTTGATGAAGTATTTGATGGAAACTAATTGGAAGTTTAAATATTTGCATTTGCATTTAGCAGACGTTTTTATCCATGTTCAATAGGTTCAAAATTTCACAGTCAATAGGTTCAAAATGTAATCGTCAGACATTTCAGTTCAGCGATTCATATTCATATAACGCAGCAATAATCGCTGTTACGTAACAGACATTGATTTCATGTTATTTGTGACTGGACTAAATATCCAGTCTATTACCAATAATTAACCAACGATGTAAATAAAGTAACCCCCACAGTAGGCCTACAAAAAACACGAATGTTGGTATAGGGTAGACCTAAGCTACGCTATTTAAAATGTAATCGATGTTTTCCAAGGAAGTGTGAACAAGGGTAGAGAGAGAGAGAGAGAGAGAAAAGGGGGGGGGGGGGGGGGGTACAGGGGAATGATAGGCTAAACTACTTTCATTTAGCTGAGTGTAGGCTGTTTGTGCGGCTCACGCGGCAGCTATATGTCCTATGGTTTTCTATCCATGGTTCGTTAGCGTCTACGGAATTGTTATTGTTTTTTTAGATGTGTGCTTCCAGAGGATTGATCACAGGGGGATCCACCGAGCATATCATATCTCGTTTGAAGCGCGTGGTCATGGCAAAAGAAGACAGCGCTACATGATTAACTTTATTACGGCCTACATTTTCACAAAGTATCTAATTGTGGTCATACTGAACTGTTTTGCTGTTTCCGAGCTTGATGGACTCTGTCGTGTCTTTACGGGATGACAGGCGAAGAGGGAGGCATCTTCTCAGCGCGGTTGAATCAGGCTTTTCTAATGGTTTTGTATGATCTCGAGATCATTTGGATGTCATTTCTTCTTCAAGAGCTGTATCTAGGGTTTTATTTGTAAAATTCACATTCTGGTTGATTGCACTTGAAGTTATAGCCTAGGTGACCTTTTTTTTTTATAAATCCAGCGCTTCTAACAACGGAGTTCCCCTTTTAACGCGTTACTGGGAAGAACTGAAGAGAAGGCGGACCTAGGATCACCCAACTGTGCAGGAAAATGCTGCCTTCGCAAGAAGCTTCCAAAATATACCATGACAACTACATGCGGAACTCACGGGCCATTGGCGTTTTATGGGCCATATTTACCATATGTTTGGCCATAATCAACGTCGTTGTGTTCATTCAGCCTTACTGGATTGGCGACAGTATGAACACTCCGCATGCCGGTTATTTCGGCTTGTTTCACTACTGTGTGGGGGGCAATGGGAACTCCAACAACCGGGAGCTCACCTGCCAGGGAACCTTCGCCGATTTCAGCTCCATTCCCTCGGGCGCATTCAAGACGGCGTCCTTCTTTGTGTTGCTGTCCATGGTGCTCATTCTGAGCTGCATCGCGTGCTTCGCGCTCTTTTTCTTCTGCAATACGGCCACTGTGTATAAGACGTGTGCTTGGATGCAGCTCCTATGCGGTAAGTGATTGGGGAGACCTCGTGCTTGATCACAGTTTAACATGGGCGCAACACATCATCCATTTGGCGCACGAAAACTGTGTGGCTGTTCATTAGGTCACTGTAGCTCTTCTTCACTCTTTCTTTATCACCACAAATACATTTATCTAACTCTGGTTTTGCCAGAGTTTGCCACACACACACACACACGCAAGCACGCAGCACGCACGCACCACTCACAGACACACAGACACACAGACACACACACACACACACACACACACACACACACACACACACACACACACACACACACACACACACACACACACACTCACTCACACACACACACACACACACACACACACACACACATACACACACACACACACACACACACACACCAATGCCATGTGCCAACACGATAGGCCTACAGTGGCGGTTCTAGTGGGGGGGACCAGCGGGGGCCAGTGCCCCCGTAACTCTGAGTCCGGACCCCCCTGTGGCCCCCCGAACGAGGAGTCTGCATCAATAATAAAATGACGGTGTGCCCCTCTAACACAAAAGCCGGCCCCAACCTGGCCCCCCCCCATTAAAACTGGTCTAGAACCGCCACTGTAGGCCTATAATAGCCTGCTGTTATAACATTTACTTTTATTTGACATTTATTAATAAAGTGATTATGAAATTGGCAGGAACAGATTTGTTGCACTAAAGATCATTGGGCCTCATTCACAAACCGTTCTTAAGAACAAATTTGTTCTTAAGTCCTACTTACAAAGATTGTGGCATTCATGATTTTTTTTCTTATGCAGGATTTTTCTTAGGTAAGAACAAATCCTACGAACACTCAGGAGTATTCTTAAGCACATTTCAGTGCCGATATGTTGGCATGGTTGTGTTGTCTTCTTTTTTTTTAAGTTCAATAAAATACATTACAGTGGAATTTCTGTCATATTTATGTATGTATTTATTTATTAATTTAATTTTTTTTAATTTTTTATTTTAATTACATTAAATGTGCCAACGCTTTAACATGAATCAAGTCCATTGGAAACCATGCCGTCAATTAGTGATCCCACCCTATTTATAGGTGGCATTTCTCCATCCACGGCCTACAAAACAATGGCATATACTGTATATTGCTGCTACAGGAGATTGGGGATCGTGCTCTACGGAGGGAACAAATCTTTCAGGACCTGCACACGGCCCTGCAGTCCCTTTTATGGGCCCTTTTATGGGCATTAATGGGCGGTTACCCGTGCTAATCCTATGTTAATTAGACTCACCTGGCACGCGCGCTCAATTTACGAGGAGATGGCGTTCATCAATCTAAGAACACAGCTGCGAACAATTCAGCGGCTTAAGAACACGTTGATGAATCTGACGTAGGGTCTTCTTAGAAATCTTCTTAAGAAGGACTTAAGAAAGAATCTAAGAAGATTCTTAAGAAGATATTGGTGAATGAAGCCCATTGTTTCTATTGTAGTGCATGTGCTTGCCATTATGTATGGTCATCAAATTAGTTCCAGTGTTTCATTCCCACCAATTATTTAATTAATTCACACAAAATCCAATAGACCAATAATTCAAAATGTGTCCTTTCTCCGCAGGGATAGCCAATTTCTGAGTTATTATGGCAAAATAGGAATTGCCGCAATTCCTTTATATCAGTCGATACCATATGGGGATCATGACATGTGCAGAAGTATAGTTGCGCAGGGAAAAAAACAGATATGTGTGTACATGCATTGCTTTCCCTCGGTGTTAAGCAACACCCAGCAGCGTGCTCTCCCGGTCCCGGAGAGAGAGAGAGAAATAGTTAGTTAATGAGTTAATGTTCATTAATCATGCTGAGCTTTATTTATCTATATCTTACCTCTCAGAATAAGCCTTCATAGTAATAAAATAAGACATAACTGCTTTATAGGGTCTTGCAAATGAATGGCTATAGCAACAACCTAACAAATGCACCTGCTAATAGCAAACATTAGCATGTATATATTATTCTCTCTCTCTCTCTCTCTCTCTCTCTCTCTCTCTCTCTCTCTCTCTCTCTCTCTCTCTCTCTCTCTCTCATGGTTTAGTGTGTATGTTGTTGCTGAGCTGGGCTCACTTACACATTGTAGGCACCTCTGAGTTGTGTGTTTGTGGCTCGGTTAACCCTGATATGCTCTCTCTCTCAATTAATACATGTTACAGTCCCTAGAGCATGTTGACTGATGTTCAATGTGTCTTTATAAACTTCAGTAATAATTAGAGGACCAACTGAGCCAAGGCAACTGTTGTAGTCCTGTCAGTTTGGTTTTGACAGAACAACAACTTCTGATGTCTCCTTTGTAAGAGACTATATTTATATACAACAGTGAAAGAAATGTTGGTCTGCTACATTTTTTATGAAAGTAGACAGCGTATCACCACAGATGATCATGTCTGGCTGCTTATTTCCACCGGTCTATTGACATACCCTTGTAGCTCATCTAATATTCATCTATTGACTGATATACAAGCTGTGGGAGTAGAACAAATATTTTAAATATTGCAAAGCATTGTGGTAGAAGGAGTTCAGAACAAGTGAGTGGGTACTCGATTTATTAAAATAATTAGCTCCACTTAAAATAGGTATATTTTTAACTTTTACCTTTTCTCAAATACTCATGTTGAATACCGTTCCTTCCGTCCTTCTGTTTTTGAGTGTTTTTATTCCATCATGGACATGACAGAAGAACCGAGACAAACTGAGGCGAGCGTCTTTCTATTACAGAGAGATTAGTCTATATATGGCTGTAGTTCCCCAATGGGTTTCTTCCTGGTTCCTCCCTATCTGGCAATGAACAACTTGTTAACACGTAGGTCGCAACAAGCTTCTTTTTCACTCACACTTTCTCAGTGGCTGGACCACATTTTGCCGACCGAGCCCAGCTCTGTTTCACTTGTACTAGCCATATTTTGATTTGAAAATCATTAATCAATACATTTACAGTTCTCTGTTTGTGCAAGTATATGATCTGTGGAGGCATGAAGAAATGTTTCACAAAAGATTCATTCATCTTTATTAAAAGCCTGTGGAGAACCCTGTAGATGATACAAACTTGTATCATTTCAGTATATGTATAGTGTCTGTGACGACATGTAAACATGGCAATTAGCTTAGCTGTAGTTTTGTTGATACAAGTAAAGTGATAGTGACTAAAGAGATGCTTTCGCTGGGTTCGTACAAAATACTGCACTGCAGAGAATTTCTCTGAAATATTGACTGCCACAGACAAAGTTGCCAAGAGGTGTTTGATTGGCCATGAGCTGTGGTGTCAGTTACTGTAGTATTTGCTGAAAGAAACCTCAGATGCTCACAATGTGAGAGGTCATCACAAGTGACTAATTGCAAGCGACTGTATTGCACTACTTTGCAGGGAGGCACTTTCCACCCTGGCCAAGCCCAGAACATTACTCAATGTTATCATGAATAACATTGAAATACACTATTGGAGGTTTTACTGACCCAATACACCCGTCAGAAACAAACATGGACCCAATCATACAGAAATTCTCTTTGTTCTCCTCTCTCGCTCTAATTTTCCCAGCCTCTCTCTCTTTGTACCCTCAATCTGAACCATTTGAACTTGCCGAGAACAAACACAATGACGTTAACATATTTGAGTTAAATTTAGACAGAATTCTGCTGTATGTGGTAGTAACAGGCACTGTATCCATCTCACAGCGGAATCAAAAAGATGCAAACCTTTTTACTTCTCAGTCGAATGCCCTCACAGTCACTGTTTCTGTAGTGTCAGCTCTGGTGGTGGTTCTGCTGCTTCTGCTGTGTGTGTGTGTGTGTGTGTGTGTGTGTGTGTGTGTGTGTGTGTGTGTGTGTGTGTGTGTGTGTGTGTGTGTGTGTATGTGTGTGCGTGCGTGCGTGTGGGTTCCATTGATACTCAGTGCAGCAAACTTCTCATCTCCTGCCTGAGAGACAAAAGAAAAGTTTGTGTGTGTTTGTGTGTGTGTTTACTCTGATGTGAACTGTTTATGACTGTATTGTTTGTGTGTGACTGATCCAAACCAAAATGTGGTCCACTCCTTTTGAAGGCCACGTTTTGGTCTGTTCTATTTGCTTTTAAGATTATTTCTTCTCATCCTCCACCACTGATCTTTACCAATCAAATGAGCTTCTGTATAATATCATTTGACAGCTTGTTTCACCATCCTTCCATTCTAATATTAGAATACTGTGGCGGGGTCGTCCGGCCACACGCCACCTAAGTGGCTTTCCTTTGGGCCCCTCCGACACAGGACACAGGTAGATGTAGTTCAAGGTGTTTATTGGGAGATTAAGGCAAGATGGTATTCGCCGAGCTGATGGTACTTCTTGTCATGACAGTGCTCCTCCTGGAGTGTGTGTGCTGATGGCTGGTTTATCCTGGGTGCCATGATTGCTCATGCACCACAGGTGTGCAGCCCCACCCAGCCAGAGTCCAATTAGTCCGACTCAGGCCAGGTGAGGCTGTAAACCAGCCATCAACAACACACACTCCACATAAACCCTTCACAAATACTTTGCGACTCTGTGCATGTGCTCCTTGACCTGCTACAATGATTGCAGTTCCACCAATTAAGGGGAGGATTCTCTTTCCACATGACATCTCCTCCTGATGGGGAGCAGCCCCATCGTGGGGCTGCCTGCTGGGCCATACGGCAGCATCTACGGATCCCAGAGAGACTCTCTTTACTCAGATGATGATGTATTCTGAGATCCAAGAGGAGACACATGAGACAAATTTATAACTTCTCATTATCTCTCTCACGTGGGATTCTCCTGCTAGGACCACCTTAATGAGACTCTTATGTGTATACTGTATACTATGTTTGTATACAAAAGAAAAGGGGGATAGGGATGTTTATGTGTGTGTGTGTGTGTGTGTGTCTGTGTCTGTGTCTGTGTGTGTTGGAGTGGAAATGAGAGGAGAGGAGAGGAGCGGAAACAGGACAGGGAGGAGGCAGAGGATGAAAGAGGGGGGGTGAAAGGAGAGGAGGGAAAGCATAGGAAATAAGAAGGAAGAAAAGAAGGGTTGGGGTATTGAAGTAAGGGAACAAGGAAAATGTCATTTTTATAAAGGTTGCAATGAATCTTGACACAAATTGTTGCAGTAATTGGGCTTTTTAATGTATGGTTGCAGTTTTCCCCTCCTCTGCAGAACCTGACGTGACCATGTGCACCTGTCCAGTGTCCAGTTTTGTTGTGTGAGTAAACAAAAAATAGGTTCACACATGTGGTGCATTGTACTGTTTGCTTTTTTTTATTTGTTATATGTTTGTATGATCACCACGTGTATAGGTTAGCGTGTGTGTGTGTGTGTGTGTGTGTGTGTACGTACATACGTACATACATGTGCATGTGTGTGTGTGTGTGTGCGTGTGTGCATGCATCTATGTTTGTGTGTTAAGGGATTGGATGTGAGCCTAAAGATCTGGGGCCTGGTGGGAAACAGTAGATTTTAATGAGACCTGCGGTGGAACAGCGGTTATGGGCCGTCCTGCAGGCAAACACACAGACAGACAGACACACAGACACACAAACACACACCAGGCAGACACACAGGCAGAGCACTGTGACTGAGCCCTCCCCTGCACTGTAACCAGACCAGCAGACCTGGTCCACACAGACACTGGCACACGTCAGGGACAGCTGGTACTCACTAGCCAGCACGACAGGCCAGAGACAGACAGAGAAAGAGAGAGAGAGAGAGAGAGAGAGAGAGGGGGGGGGGGGAGAGAGAGAGAGGGGGGGGGGGGAGAGAGAGAGAGAGCCTGGGTTCAATGTGTTTATTAACGTTATGCTCAAAGCATGAGTGGCTGAAATGATATGAAAGTAATGAATTAATAATCATGTGGAAAATGTTTCTGATTTGTTGCCTAGCTTATCAGTCCTTTGCCCATTACTTGCACACACACACACACACACACACACACACAACACACAGGGAGTCCTCCCCAACACGTGCGATGGCAAACAATAACAAGGGACTCTAGGGACTCCACTATAGCAGTTACATACAAACACTACATACTCACGATAACACACACATGCTAACACACACACACACACACACACACACATTCATATAAAAAAAGCTTTGTGTTCTTAATTCAATACATGAATTAGTAAGCAGGCTATGATTAAAAAAAAGAAGGAAGGGCGAAAGAAGGAGTAAAAAGAGAGTGAGTGTGTGTGTGATGAGAAGCTGTGTGCGCCTGTAGGTAACTGTCATTATTTGTGTCTAATTAGCCTACATTCAGAGCATGTGGACAATAACCATGTTTGAGGATTCCTTCCTCGGGCACGTCTCTCCTGCTCCTCTCTAGCTGTACCACTTTTGGCTACAACTTCTAGCCCAGCGCTTGGCCTAGTTAGCGACAGATTGATGCCTGAACCAGCCATACGGATTCTGTAAATGGAAGAGAAAAGAAAGAGAAAAGGAGAGACTAAACATCCAGAGAAGAGGGCAGTGCTTCCCGAACAGGATGGTATCTAATAGTTTCAGCTGACACACAAATCACCATCCATTCCTGGATATCTAGCACTATTAGGGTGTAACTTGAACATGCACGAATGCAACGCCCTCATATATTATTGGGATACATGGGATTTTTTGTTGCGATACTCCACCATATTGAGAGGACTCAAGAGAGTTGTAGTACTTTCAAATCCTAAATCAACATAAATATAATGTAAGGAGTGATTATCTCAACACACGACAAGAAGTACCCCAAAGGTGTGCTGTGGCATGTTACTGCATGTCACAGAAAAATATGCATGGCCATATCTGGAGTAGGATTATCAAGGCTGGCAATTAGCACTTAGCAATTAACTGTAGCGATATGAGACGTTCACTTTAAGAGTGAAACCAACACATGTATTCCAATGTAAAGGTTTGCTATGTTCTGGCGTTCAGCATGGCACAGTCCTTTCTGTGATTACATTGATTGGCTGAGGCAGTTGTTGAACCAGGCCAATTGTTCTGAATTCCCCCATATGTGACTGTTAATTCTGTCAGGCAGATAACAGGGCGCCCTTACCTGTAAGTGGGGTCCTTTTCCTTTGTAAACATTGTCGCAAGTCGCGCAGTATTCTAATTAGTTCCACCACGTTACATGGAGCAAGTGTGTGTGTGTGCATTCTTGACGAAGTAAGTTATATTATTCGTATTGACATTTATGTATGAGAACAGTACAGTTCTCTTATGAATCAATGCTGTATTGATAAGTTTCACCTTTACTGTTCACGCCCTTTCACGTGCGCTCATGCTGCGCTTATTGCCATGCATTGTTCAACTATGTGAACGTTTGTTATGCTCGCGCTGCCGCATATGGTGCGCTATTGATCGTTTGTATTCAGTATAGAGGCATACGCATTTAAGTTTATTATACCTCATTACTGTAGCTCACATGTAGCTTGATGTAATGTAAATCATTTATTATTTCATGGTTTAATGTACTTATATTAGATTGCATTTCTGTTTCCTTTAGATACCACATCACATAAAATCACATGCCTCCTGTATGTCTGAAAAGTACATAAAGAGTATCAAGTCAACTTCTGCCTCCGTCTGCTCCTTACCAGAGCCCCGCTGTGGATCGAGCAATTCACCTGATATAACAAAGCATCCCTCATACAGTCCTTCAATTCTCAATAGTGGTCCTTCGAGCTGGATAGCTTCACCCACAGCGGCAAAATGGCAGAGAAGGGAGAAGTAGCAGCCCCAGATAGCATCATGACAGGACAAGAGAGGAGAAGACGACTCCCATCTCACCTGCAAGCTTATGAGGTGACTCTCCCCCATTCATTGCTATCATCCACAGTTCCTCTAGGCACTCTCAATAGAGCGCAGGGGAACATGCAGAGCACCAACACATATCAGCTGCAGTCTTACAGTGGTCAGGCCGAGCCTGCCACATCTACAGACCAGCCACGCAATGTGCTTTGGGCTCCACCTGGAGCAGTAGCGGAACAAGTCAGAGGCGGGCCGGGGGGCGAGGCAAATGACCGGGCCATTTACGGTATGCGTTTGTCGACGGGGGGGTGCCGGTGTGCGATTGTCGACGGGGTGGGGGTGGGGGGGGGGTGCGGTTGTGCGATTGTCGACGGGGGGGTGCCGTTGCGCGATTGTCGACGGGGGGGGGGGGGGGGGGGGGGGTGCGGGTCCACGACTGTCGGCGAAAATCAGGAGTAGATTCCTAGATCTCTAGGGGCCCGGCTGTGGATGATTTTCGCGAACCCAACTTCTGCCTCCGTCTGCTCCTTACTAGAGCCCCGCTGTGGATCGAGCAATTCACCTGATATAACAAAGCATCCCGGGTGGGCGGCCGCCCACCCAGCCCCCCCTCACACTCCGCCCCTGACCTGGAGTGACCCAGCCACGAGGGGAACATGCAGGCTATGAAGTAGGCAGAGGGGAAGGTCATAATCAAGCCAGTAACCTATCTTGTCAGCTAGATGAAGCTGTTAGGCCCCACTCCCGCTCCCAATCAGCAGTAAGCAGTCAAAACCAGCGAGGAGCATATGAATATGACCATTCAGAGTGCAGCTCAGTAGTTAGTGGCAGCTACTCACCCCCCTTTCATCACGCATCATCCCACGAGCTCTCTCAAGCGAATAGCTCCCATCAATCCCATACCCAACATATGGCTAGCCCACCAAACCTGGTGACAACCTATGCCATCCCCTCTCCACAGCTGACCCATAATGCAGTAAACACTACAGCATTAACAGCAAGCCCCAGGCCACATACGGATTGGCTTCCGAGCCCAAGTCTAGCGCAGCCTAATCATCACCCACCATCTGTAGTGAACCACATCGGGAACCAACCCTCTGAGCAGTGTGTATGGACACACTCATGCTGCATCTCCACTGACAACGTATAAGCCTCCTGCACAGCCAGTGCACCAGCACATGTCCGTGGCGCCCTCACAGTCAGTGTATCAACCTCCTTCAGCCATCCCTGCTGGGCCTTCACAGTCAGGGTATTATCAGCCTCCGGCCATGTCTGTCGCTCCTTCACAGCCAATGTACAAGCCCCAGGCTCCACAGCCAGCATACGAGCCTCAGGCTCCACAGCCGGGGTACCAGCCCCAGGCTCACAGCCGGTGTACCAGCCCCAGTCTCCACAGACAGCATACCAGCCTCAGGCTCCACAGACAGCATACCAGCCCCAGGCTCCACAGCCGGTGTACCAGCCCCAGGCTCCACAGCTGGTGTACCAGCCCCAGACTCCACAGACAGCATACCAGCCCCAGGCTCCACAGTCGGTGTACCAGCCCCAGGCTCCACAGACGTTGTATCAGCACCATCACTCGGTCACTCAGGCTGCTCCTGCACTGCAAGGGTACCAATACACTCCGACTGCTCCTTCACAACAGCATGGCCCTACTGCACCCCCTCAGCACCTGCAGCAGCCTCCCCCTCACCACCTGCAGCAGCATCCTCCTGCGGTGCCTCCACAGTATACATATCAACTCGTTCCAGTGGTGCCTCCACAGCCAGGGTATCAGCCTTCTGTTGCGCCCGCACCACATATGTATCGGCTTCCACCCGTGTCAGTGGCTCAGCCAACCTACCACACACCCCAAGGGGAACCCCCTCCAACGTCATCTATACTGCCTGCCTATCAGCTGCTACCCACAATTCCATCAGCATACCAGCCACCACCGGCTCCTCCTGTCCAGTCAGCCTTCCAGCCCATGCCGGGGATGTTCCAGCCACCTGCAGCTTATCACAAACTCCCTCGACGGCAACCAGTGCCTGTGCCAACTCTCCCTAACCTGGTAAACGACAGCGAGAGAGAGTTCACTGATCTAAAAATGGCTCTAGACTATCTATTAAATTCCCATGCTGAGTTGTCTGAGCACTATAAATATAGGGTACTGATGGAACACCTGAAGCTAGATGAGGCTAAACTGATAAGCACAGTCATGTCATCATTACACCCAGCCTTATACTGCCGCTATGCAGGCCCTGCAATGGCAATACGGACAACCGCACCAGCTGGCGCAGAGCGAAATCGCTGCCATCCAGAACACCCCGGATGTCAGGGCTGGTGATTCAAAGGCGTTCCAGAGCTTTGCGCTCAGCGTGGACCTTTTAGTAGGTATGCTGATGTCTGCTGAAGGCCCCAATGGCACGGAACTGATGTCTACAGGTCACACAGATCAGCTTCTGAGTAAGATCCCCAAGTACTCCAGGGTCAGCTTCATCGAGCATCTGCAGGTGTGGGGTAGGCTCCAAACCAACAGCCTTAACCCTTACAACCTCTGTGACCTTTCAGAGTGGCTCAAGGTCAAAGCTGAAGCCCAATGGCTGTCGTCGAAAATGGTACAGCGCCATCACTCTGAGAAGCCACCAGCTCCCCGAAAAGACCGCCTACCTGCTCAGAGGCCGAACAACCAACCGGTAGCTATTTATCATGGCTCTGACAAGCGAAAAAACAGCAGCCAGCCTGGTAAGATGGCTCGAACCTCCACAGCTCCAAACACCTTTAAGCGACTCTGCATCTTCTGTCAAAGCATCGACCATTACCTTTCACAATGCTCTGACATCACTAAGCATACGTCCGAGCAAGTGGAGAAATGGCTGATAGATGGTAAGCGTTGCAGGAGGTGCGCCCGCACTAACCACGGGCCAGAAGCATGCACCTTGAAGAAGCCCTGTGGGGAATGTCAAGAGGTACATCTTGGGGTTCTGCATCGAGTCGCCAAACCAGGTCCAAGCCTTTTCCTCGTCACTCCTCTGGACAGAGCGACACTCAAACGCTCCAACCAGGGGAGACGAGTCTACCTGAAAGTAGTGCCTGTACTGGTTAGGAACGGAAAACGATCACTACATACTTACACAATCCTGGATGACGGTGCAGAGCGCACAATCCTCCTGCCTGCTGCAGCTCAGCATCTCAATCTCAAGGGCGAGGAGGAGTCCTTAGCCCTGAGGACCATCCGCCACGACGTCGCTCACCTTACTGGCACATCTGTTGACTTCCACGTGTCATCGTTGGCCCATCCAGGAGAGAGACACCTTATCAGAGGTGCTTTCACTGCTAGCCACCTAGCCCTGGCTGAACAGTCATACCCTGTGAACGCCCTGCAGAAGTGCTACCGCCATCTTAGGGGGATTCCACTCCAGCCCTTTGATAAGGCACATCCACTTCTCTTTATCAGCGCAGACCATACCTGCCTGATTGCAGCCAAAGAACCTGTCAGGTTCGGCCCCAGCGGTGGACCTGCAGCGGTCCATACACAGCTCGGCTGGGCTCTCCAGGGACCAGATGGTCTCACACCCCACCATGTACGGATCCAACAATGTCTGTTAACCTCCTTCGGGCCAACCACCGATGATCTCTACCAACATGTGGAACGTCTCTGACAGCTTGATGTCCTCCCATTCAGAAGCGAGAAGCTGATCACGCGGTCCCGTCAGGACCAAGAGGCCGTGAACATCTTGGAATCCTGGACTGAACGGGTCCAAGTCGGCGACACTCTTCGATACGCCACACCACTTCTGCGCATCAAGGAAGCGCCACGGCTGAAGACCAGGAAAGAGGCAGTCATGGCGAACCTCTGTAGTACGGAAAGGCGACTGGCGAAGGACCCAGCCAAGGCTCAGCTCTACGAAGCTGAAATCCAGAAGCTCATTGAGGGATGGTGCGTTGTCAAGCTCAGCCCGGATGAGGTGGACAAGTCTCGTGAATCATGGTTCATCCCACACCATCTCGTTCATCATAATGGCAAGAATCGCATGGTCTTCAACTGCTCCTTCTCTCACCAGGGCCTTTCTCTCAACGAGCAACTCCTTCCAGGCCCGACCCTCGGACCATCACTCCTAGGAGTTCTCCTCCGGTTCCGGCAGTATGGTGTTGCCATCAGTGGTGACATTCGGGCCATGTTCCATCAGGTCCGGCTCCTGCCAGAGGATCAGCCCCTGTTGAGAATCGCCTGGAGGAACATGAGGAGAGAAAAGCAACCGGATGTCTACCAGTGGCAGGTCCTGCCATTTGGCACCACATGCAGCCCATGCTGTGCAACCTTTGCACTGCAGAAACATGTGTGCGGGACCAGGCAGAAGGCAAGGAAGATATCATGCGATCTCTGGAGCAGTCATTTTATGTCGACAATCGCCTCCAAAGCCTCTCGACAACCAAGTCTGCCAAAGCTCTAGTGGACAAAATGCGTCAATTCCTAGCCACTGGAGGATTCGAGATCAGGCAGTGGGTGAGCAACCACCACTCAGTCGTTGCCCACCTACCCTCAATGGCCAGGTCCGAAAGTGCAGAGTTATGGCTCATGGAGAAACGCACGGACCCCCAAGAGCCAGCCTTAGGTCTGCGCTGGAATTGCCCAACCGACACACCTGGCTACAAGTACCGGTCAATGGAGAGCCAGCTTCCTACCATGCGAACCATATATAAGGTATTAGCCAGCCAGTACGACCCCCTCGGCATAATGATCCCTTTCACCACAAGGGCAAAGGTCCTCATCCAACAGCTGTGGGCTAAGAAAAGAGGCTGGGACGACACGTCTGGAGCTCTGTGCAGCACTGACGGGAGCCCAGTTGGCCACCCTCATCCACCGCAAGCTCACATTGACGATCAACCAGACCTCCCTCTGGTCTGATTCGACCACGGTCCTGACCTGGTTAAAATCTGAGTCCTGCAGGTTTAAAGTCTTTGTTGGAACAAGGGTTTCAGAGATCCAGGAGCTAACGCGTCTGCAGGATTGGAGATACGTCGACACAGCCAACAACCCGGCAGACGACGTCAGCAGAGGGAAGACCCTAGCCGAACTGGCTGGACCGAACCGCTGGATCCAAGGCCCCACGTTCCTCCGCAGTCCTCCAGAACAGTGGCCATCACTTCCTGCCTCAGAACAGCCAGAGGATCCAGGGGAGTTGAGAAGCAGCATCTTCTGTGGCCTCACCACAACGAGTTCAGTACTGGCCACACCTGACACTGCCCAGTTCACCTCCTGGGGAGACTTGGTGACAGCAACCCAGCAGTCCTTGCACGGGGCGGCGGCGCCTGAGCCCACCTTACTCAGACCAGACCATCGCGATGCTGAGGTCCACCTCCTGAAAGCCTGCCAGGAGGAATTCTTCCCAGAGGAGGTTAAAGCCCTCAAGTCTAGGAAGTCGGTGCTGCCCAGCAGTTGACTCAGTACCCTCTCACCAGACCTGGATGGCACCACAGGTCTCATTCGGGTTGGCAGACCCCTCCGTCGCATGGATAGCCCTGGCTTGACTGATGTCCACCCTATTGTCTTAGATCCCCATCATGCAGTGACAAAACTCCTTATCAAGGACCTGGACGAGCGCCTACTCCACCCAGGAACTAACAGGGTCTTTGCCGAGCTTCGATGGCAGTACTGGGTCCTACGAGGGAGACAGGCAGTTAGACACCATCAAAGCAATTGTGTCGGATGCAGAAGGTGGAGGGGGCAGCCTACAGTGCCCATCATGGCCGATCTACCACCGGACCGCCTGCGGCTCTTCCAACCTCCATTCTTCTCGACAGGAGTGGATTGTTTTGGCCCCTACCTCATCAAGATCGGGCGCCGTCAGGAGAAGCATTGGGGGTTGATATTTAAATGCCTTACCACATGGTGCATCCACGTGGATCTCCTGAACAGTCTGGATGCAGATGCATTTCTCCTGGCACTGAGAAGGTTCATTTCATGCGGCATCATGCGGTTCATTTCACGCAGGATCTCGGAAGGCACCCCTTCCGAGATCCTGTCAGATCAGGGAACAAATTTCCGAGGTGCGCAACAGGAGCTGTTACAGCTCCTGTTGCGCTACAGGAGAGTCTGGCAGCACACCAGATCAGCACACCAGATCACCTTCAAACTCAATCCCCCCAACGCTCCCCACTTTGGTGGCGCCTGGGAGCGCGAAATACGCTCTGTGAAAACTGCCCTTACAGGTGGTGATGGGGAACCAGGCGGTCTCTGAAGACGTCCTCCTCACCGTGTTAATTGAAGTTGAGGGTATTCTCAATGCAAAACCATTGGGGTACGTTTCGTCAGACATAGCGGACCCTGAACCAGTAACACCGAGCATGCTGCTCATGGGGCGGCGGGATGCCTCCCTGCCACAAGTATGCTATGACTCCAATCCCCTTACCAAGCGGCGCTGGCGCCACAGCCAAATGCTGTTGACCAGTTCTGGTCACAGTTTGTTCATCATTATCTGCCCACCCTGCAAGTGCGCCAGAAGTGGAAGAAACCTACCGAAAACCTGGCCCAGGACACGGTGGTGATGATAGTTGACCCGCAACTGCCGTGCGCTCATTGGCCAGTTGGGAGAGTGGTCAAGCTGATAGCCAGTGTGGATGGCCAAAGTAAAGGACCGGATCTACCTACGCCCTGTGGCCCGTCTGGTCCAGCTACCGGGTATTCCAGATGACGAGATGCAGGGAGCCCCGGCGACGTCATAGGGAATTCAACGGGTTCTTTACATAATAGCTATACTATTCTGGGGGCGGCTGTTCTGAATTCCCCCATATGTGACTGTTAATTCTGTCAGGCAGATAACAGGGCGCCCTTACCTGTAGGTGGGGTCCTTTTCCTCTGTAAACATTGTCGCAAGTCGCGCAGTATTCTAATTAGTTCCACCACGTTACATGGAGCAAGTGTGTGTCTGTGCGTTCTTGACAAAGTAAGTTATATTATTCGTATTGACATTTATGTATGAGAACAGTACAGTTCTCTTATGAATCAATGCTGTGTTGATAAGTTTCACCTTAACTGTTGTTCAGATGTGTTAGGCAACTCTACAGCGCTGGGCACATTTGTATCACGCCCTCTCACGTGCGCTCATGCTGCGCTTATTGCCATGCATTGTTCAACTATGTGAACGTTCGTTATGCTCGCGCTGCCGCATATGGTGCGCTATTGATCATTTGTATTCAGTATAGAGGCATACACATTTAAGTTTATTATACCTCATTACTGTAGCTCACATGTAGCTTGATGTAATGTAAATCATTTATTATTTCATGGTTTAATGTATTTATATTAGATTGCATTTCTGTTTCCTTTAGATACCACATCACATAAAATCACATGCCTCCTCCTGTATGTCTGAAAAGTACATAAAGAGTATCAAGTCAACTTCTGCCTCCGTCTGCTCCTTACCAGAGCCTCGCTGTGGATCGAGCAATTCACCTGATATAACAAAGCATCCCTCAAACAGTCCTTCAATTCTCAATACCAATCATGCTTAACGTTGGTCTCAGGAACCTCTTGACCAATCATGGACTGCCAGGGAAGCCTATCTCCATTCATCTTCCCCTGTCACTCTCCTCCCTCCCCTCTCTCCTTTTTTGCTTCTTCATGAGCCTTTCTTTTTTCCTTCTTCTTTACTGTCTCCTCTCCCTCACGCTCCCTCCCTCACACACACACACACACACACACACACACACACACACACAAATATATCATTTTCTATTGCCTATTGAACACCTCTTCTGAGTTGCCAGGGCATCTAAAAGGGTGATTCTATATTCTATTTACACATACTGTATATGGCTATGGAGTAATGCTTGTCATTTAAGAGAGTGAAGTGAGTTCTTGTTTCCCCATGTAGTTTACTTGGAGAAAAAAGTGATGAATAATATAGATAAAAACTGAAAAAACGTGTAACTGATGTAAGAAGCCTGCAGGAAAGATGTGTGGCAGCCAAACATTCCCAGTGAAATACCCCAGCAGCCTTTGCTTGTCACAACATTTGCTGCTGACACAGCAGCTTGGGCAATGGAGCCACCACAGGAAGACCCATGCTAAACTTCTTCTGCAGCTTTCAACCTCCTACCTCTAACAGAATGCATCCAAATCCTTCCGTTGTCTTTTGCATTCACATAAGTTCCTACACACACACTCACGCAAGCACACACACAAACAAAGACAAACCAACCTGCTATATGCATGTTCTTCCATGGAAGTTTCTTCCTTCATCTGAGCAATTGGTGTGATCTCTTTCACTCAACCCTTCTTTCTCGGTAACACGTTTAAAAAGGTGCTATATAAATAAAGATTTGCTTACACATACGCCCGCACACACAGAAGCTGGTTGTGGTTTATTTTATTTAGTGAGTCAGGAAGCCAAGACAAGACAGTCTTCAAGCCTTACAAATTTATGCCATGCATTATTAAATGCACGCCCTTTTCACCTCTGTCCAAATCAGTAGGAAACAGAGACAAAATGCCTGAGGTGTGTGTGTTGGCAAGTTCAAACAAAGGAGAAGAAAATGGTTGATGCTGTTTTAATGCAACGTCTAAAAGGGAGACTGTGGAGGGTTTATGTGGAGTGTGTGTTGTTGGTGGCTGGTTTACAGCCTCACCTGGCCTGAGTCAGACTGATTGGACTCTGGCTGGGTGGGGCTGCACACCTGTGGTGCATGAGCAATCATGGCACCCAGGATAAACCAGCCATCAGCACACACACTCCAGGAGGAGCACTGTCATGACAAGAGGTACCATCAGCTCGGCGAATAACATCTTGCCTGTAAAACTCCAATAAACACCTTGAACTACATCTACCCGTGTCCTGTGTCGGAGGGCCCCAAAGGAAAGCCACTTCGGTGGCGTGTGGCCGGACTTACCCCGCCACACTGGCGCCCAACGTGGGGCCCCTCCGACCAGGACGGGACACGGAAGGGCTGTCCAAGCTACACTGGAGCCACCAGCCGCGGCGAGGACAGCCACCCCAGCACCAGCTCCCCCTGAACGGCAGCGACGGCCAGCGGAGGAGCGGGGAGGCAGCGCAGCGACCGCCACCGGCAACCGTCTGCTGCTAGCCTCCCCCGGATCCAGCCTGGAGCAGCCCAGGCCAGCCGCCCCTCTGCCAGGGGACCAGGAGCCCAAGGCCCCATGCTCCAGGAGGAGATGGGAGGGGGATCATGCCTCGTCGCCCTGGTGGAGGGGGGTGACGACAGACTGTTCCAGGCCCTCCGAGAACTACCTCCGCGGCCCAGCTGTCGGGCCTCCTCCGAGCCCATCCAGCCAGCCCCTGCAGCCAGCTACCCCAGAGACACCTCCGCCAGCCGGAGCAGCAGCCCCAGGCCTCCGGTCTCCGGGACGGAGGGGGAGGGTGGGGTGGGCGTGTGACCCTGGGGAGGTGTGGAGGTAGTGGGGTTTGGGGGGCTGTGTTTATTTTTTGTTTAGGTATGGCAACCCTGAAAAGAGTCCAGGTTTTTTGTAGGTATGGTAACCCTGTTCAGAGTCCGGTATGTGTTTTTTTTTTTGTTTGCTTGGATGGGGGAGGGGGGGGGGGGGGAGTAGGCGAGGCCGGGGATTCTCCCCGGCCTCAATCTGGTGTTGGGGATATGTGGAGGGTTTATGTGGAGTGTGTGTTGTTGGTGGCTGGTTTACAGCCTCACCTGGCCTGAGTCAGACTGATTGGACTCTGGCTGGGTGGGGCTGCACACCTGTGGTGCATGAGCAATCATGGCACCCAGGATAAACCAGCCATCAGCACACACACTCCAGGAGGAGCACTGTCATGACAAGAGGTACCATCAGCTCGGCGAATAACATCTTGCCTGTAAAACTCCAATAAACACCTTGAACTACATCTACCCGTGTCCTGTGTCGGAGGGCCCCAAAGGAAAGCCACTTCGGTGGCGTGTGGCCGGACTTACCCCGCCACAGAGACATACAGTGCTAGATTGCTTAGTCGCTCGGCTAAATCTCTCAGGGCGGGAAATCGATGAGTCAGTGCAGTGAAAGGTAGGAACTGTTCAAAACATAAATTGCATTCCACACTCTCCTTCCCCTCCACGCCCTCCTCTCCCTTCCCATTTCATGAATCCTTGTTCTACTCTTCAATTCTCCCAAATTATCCCGACCAATTTCAATGTTCTCCATCATACTGCACTGATCTGTTATGTGGGGTTCAAGGGGAGCCAGGGCCCAGATGCAGAGATGTATAAGAACAAAGTTTATTTGACAAAGTAGCAGCAGAAAATCACCGGCAGGCAAAACGTTAACGGGAAAAAGCACAAACTGAAAACCAACTAACGTGAAAGTAGCAAATTAAAGGAAATAACTCAAAATCGCCGTCAAAGGGAAAAAATGCAAAGTACCACGAAAAACTAGGAGAAACTCACTAGCGAGAACTATCAAAATACACAAGCAACGGACACGGAGATACTTAAGTTTGTGAGGAGGGGAGCAACAGGAGCGTAGCCGACATGTAGCAGGAACAAAGGAATCGTCTTGCACTGAGGAGTGTTTGGAGCTGGCTTAAGTAGCCGGGCTGATTACAAACTAGTGAGTGAGAGAGCCCAGCTCCCTGTTGCTCAGCCCCTCCTCGTGCTCTGCCTGCAGGCACAGGGAAAACAAAGTCAGATACAAAAGATCAGGATCATGACAGTACCCCCCCCCCCCCTCAAGGGATGCTACCTGGCATCCTACCTGGTTTACCTGGGTACCTGGTGTAAAAATCCCGGAGCAGTTGTGGGTCGAGGATGAGGGAGCGCGAGATCCAAGAGCGCTCCTCAGGGCCGTAACTCTCCCAGTCGACCAAAAATTGGTATCCTCTGCCCCGCCTGCGGACGTCCAGGATGCGGGAAACGGTGTAAGCCGGATGTCCATCGATGAGTTGAGGGGGAGGTGGCACTGGGGGCTGTCGGTGACGGGCTTGAGGAGGGAGACGTGGAAAACTGGATGGACGTTAAGAGAGGCAGGGAGGCGGAGCTGGACGGCACTGGGGTTGATGACTTTCTCCACCAGGTAGGGGCCTACATACCTGGGGGCCAGTTTCCATGAGGCGGTCTGTAGGGGGAGATCTCGGGAGGAAAGCCACACTTGTTGGCCCACCTACAGACCGACTCACGGAAACTGGCCCCCAGGTATGTAGGGGCCAGTTTCCATGAGTCAGTCTGCAGGGGGAGATCTCGGGAGGAAAGCCACACTTGTTGGCCCACCTTATACTCAGGGGCCGGGATCCGGTGACGGTCAGCCAGCCGCCGGTTGTGCTCCACTGTCCTTCCTAGTGTTGCTCGGGTCTCCCGCCAAACTCACCGGACCCGACGGAACTGGGCACGCACAGAGGGAACTGCTGCGGTGGACTCTTGGCTGGGGAACAGGGGAGGCTGGTATCCGGTGTTCACCCTGAAGGGAGACAGGCCAGTGGCGGAGCTGATGAGGGTGTTGTGGGCGTACTCGACCCAGGGAAGGTGAGTGGCCCAGGAGGACGGAAGCCGCGAAGCCATGCAGTGTAGGGAAGCCTCCAAGGCCTGATTGGCCCACTCCGTCTGCCCGTTGGATTGGGGGTGGTAGCCGGACGTGAGACTGGTGGTGGACCCCAGAGCACGGCAGAACGCCTTCCACACTTGTGATGTGAACTGGGGGCCCCGGTCTGAGACGATGTCCTAGGGAATGCCGTGGAGTCTGAAAACATGCAGGATCAGGAGATTAGCAGTCGCCAAGGCGGTGGGTAACTTGGGGAGGGGAACAAAATGAACCGCCTTGGAGAATCGATCAACTATCGTCAGGATGGTGTCGTTCCGTTCGGAGGGGGGCAACCCAGTGACAAAGTCCACGGCAATATGGGACCAGGGGCGTGGAGTAATGGGTAGGGGTTGAAGCAGGCCTGCCGGGGTGTGAGGACTTGTTGCGTCCACAATCCGGGCACGCGGCGACAAATGCTCGGACGTCCCCGCCCATTGAGGGCCACCAGAAGTGTTGCTGAATCAGAGCAAGGGTACGGTGCACCCCTGGGTGGCAGGTGACCCGGGATGTGTGCCCCCAAGTGAGCACGGAGGAGCACACCGCCTGTGGCACGAACAACCGTCCGGGTGGGCACCCGTCCGGCACTGGCTGGTAGGGTTGGGTATCGTTTGAATTTGAGCGATTCCGATTCCGATTCCTTGTTTCGATTCCGGTTCCTAACGATTCTCGATTCCGATTCTTTTAAGAGGCAGGGTAAAAATTTGTTTTAAATGAGCCAGCTATCCAACGGTCTTTCTGAATGAAATAGTCTGACCTTCATCAATTTTAATTCTATGAACTTTTTATGAACTTTACTATGAATTTCTCAGAGGGCTGTTTTAAACTACAATACAAATATCAAATCTATGAACTTGAATATAATAATATTATAAATAATGAATACATTTCGCAGAGGTACACTTTAACTTTATTTTTAACTCATGAAACATGTTAACATGCCTCCACTAATGGGCTAATCTGGAGCAGAATAGCCATTATTATTATTATTAATATGTCGAATCGACATATTAATAATAATAATAATAATAATAATATGTAAACAGAATGAACAGAAGATGAAAACCGGACAGATTTCCGCTGTTGTAAAATTAGGGACTGGCCCTTTAAGCCGCAGGCTCGTATGCGGAGTGCGAGGGGTAGAGTGAGTGTGTGTGTGAGTTTTTGGAGTGGATGAGAGAGAGGCACGTTACAGCGACCGGAGCACATAATGTTGATAAGAAAAGTACACAAAATAAATCAGTTTGATCCTGACCACTGTGCAGTCATTCACTAGCTGCTGTTGTTAAGAAAAGGACTTGCGGTAAAATGTAAACACTTCCGGTGGACGCTTCTTCTTTAGTGTTTGGCAGCTCCGGTCGGCGGGCTAGGAATCGAAACTAGGAACCGAAAGTTAAATTCTGCAACGATTCCGGGAGAATCGGAAAGCTAGTCCCGGTTCCAATCGATCCTCGATCCTCGATACCCAACCCTACTGGCTGGTCCTGTTGGGCCTCCTGACCCTCCTGCTCTACCTGCCACTGTACCGCCCCCAACACAGTCCGGGTGGAGGATGGTCTCGTTGGTAGGCTCCCCCCCCTCCAGGGCGAACTGCTGGGAGAGGGCGTCCGGCTTAATGTTGCGGGAACCAGGGCCATAGGTGAGGGTGAACTGGAAGCGGCCGAGGAAGAGGGCCCAACGGGCTTGGCGAGAGTTCAACCTGCGTGCGGTGGTAAGACAGGTTCTTGTGGTCGGTCCAGACGATGCTGACACTCCTGCAGAGCCAACACCACCAACAACAACTCCCGATTTCCCACGTCATAATTCCGTTCTGCTGGGGTGAGGCGACGGGAGAAGAAGGCACAAGGATGGAGTTTGTTGTCCGCAGGCAGGCGCTGGGAGAGGACGGCCCCGACTCCGAGGCATCAACCTCGACCACAAACTGCCGCTCGGGATCTGGGTGGACAAGAACAGGAGCGTGACCAAACATTCTTGAGTTTATCAAATGCAGATTGTGCGAGTGCAGATGAGGTCAAACTAACCTTATTGGAAGTGAGCTGAGACAGGGGGGCCGCTATGCGGCTGTAATTGCGGATGAACCGCCTGTAGAAATTAGCAAAGCCTAAAAATAGTTGTAGCTGGTGGTCACGTGGGACCGCCGAGAAAGATGGCAGCACGCTAAGAGAGCTCCTGACAAACCGTCATTTAATTGAGTTTTACACACGCTTGTTTTTTGTATATTAACTACTCCTGCTGTTAGGTTGGAGTTAAATATTATATAGATCGTCAGATTGCAGATTGAACGTGGACATGGCGACCAAAGCAAACTTTTTTCAGGGCCAGAGCAAGAGAAGCAAGACTTCAGCTAGAAACAACATGGCCGACGACGGCGATAACGTTGGACCTGAAGGAACAGGTGATAAAGTAATGGAAGAGATTCAAAAGATGAACGCAACACTTCAGCGGGTAGCAGTGGACGTAGCGGCCATCAAAGAGACCACAAAAGAGCTGAAGGACGCTGTGGATAATATACAAATCAGGCTTGGAGAAGCTGAGCAGCGGATATCGGACATAGAGGACGCAAATGCGAGAATGGATAAAGTTGTAGAGAAACACGACAAACGAATAGAGACACTATGGACGCGGGTGGAAGACCTTGAAAATCGTGGCAGACGAAATAATGTCAGGTTGGTGGGATTGAAAGAAAACAAAGAGCAGAAGGGCAAAGTAATGCAGTACGTAGAAAGAATCATATCGGAAGGAATGGGGCTCACAGGTCAGGAATTTGAGATCGAACGTGCACATCGGTCGTGGGCCCCCATGCCCGACCCAGACAAGCCACCAAGGACCATCTTGATTCGCTTCCTACGCTCCACTGCTCGTGATAAAGTGCTACAGATGTCTAAGGAGAAACGTGGAATCGAATGGGAAGATTGCAAGCTATCTTTTTTCGAGGACCTGACAAAGGAAGGAAGGAGTTTGCTCCAGTGAAGAAGCGACTACAGGAGCTAAACGTGAAACACCGATTGATCCATTCTGCTACGCTCATCTTCACTTGGAATGGGCAAAAGAAAGCGTTCAAAGATTGGAAGGAAGCAGACGAATTCATTCAGAGTAACAAATAGATGACCACGAATCCTGCAACTGACTTTTGAAGCGTGTGTGAAAAAAGTGAAAGTAAGGTATTTGTTTTTCATGACGGGTTTGTCTGGGGCAACTGAAGCTGTGTTGCTAACAGCAACGCGCCTCACGGACAGAGTAAAGCAGAGAAGGGAAACTTCTTATACGGGTTGGGGAGGAGGGAGGGGGCTTACGTAGAGCAGCAGAATGTTTGGCACTGCTCTGGTTAAAGGGAGGTTCATTTTATGTTATGTGTTCGTGTTTGGTTATTGCATTAAGACAGCATTGTGTAGACGAAATAAGATATGTTATCACTTAATGTCCCACTTTTTATTTTTGGTTACAGACAGGAAAGATAAGTTACAGATGAGACCATTGCACAGTTATGATGGTGGTTAACAAATACATTAACGTAATATCATGGAATAAAAATGGATGTGGTAACCAGATTAAGAGGAGGAAGATACTGACTTATTTGAAATCTAAGAACACAGATGTGGCATTTATTCAAGAATCCCACATAGTAGAGGAGGAAGCAGTGAAGTTTCAAAGGGATTGGGTGGGAAAAGTTTTTCACAGCTCTTACTCAAGCAAAAGAAACGGAGTGATGATACTTATAAATAAGAGATTAAGTTTTGTCATGATAAAAGAAAGAAAGGACCAAGAAGGTAGAATTATTTGTATTGAAGCATTAATTAATGGTATTAAGACAATTTTATGTAATATATACGCCCCTAATAAAGGAGATCCTGATTTTTTCCATGAGATAAATACACTAGTGGGAGATATGGAAGGTCAGGTTGTTTTGGCAAGAGACTTCAACCAAGTGATGGATGGGGTGATTGATAAGAGCAGATTTAGGGGTGGGCGCACACCCAGGGATAGGGCCGCAATACATATGTTAACAGAGGATTTGAGTCTGGTGGATGCTTGGAGGTTAGTGAACCCACGGGAGAGAGAATATACCTTCTACTCTCATTGTCATAAGTCACACTCAAGGATCGATTTCTTCCTAATATCAAACACACTAATAGACTCAGTAGTGGATTGTAAGATAGGAACGATTGCCCTCAGTGACCATGCTACAGTAGAGCTACATATAGATCTACAGACAGACAGGGATAGAAAGGGCAGATGGAGGCTAAACACTAGGATATTACAGGATGAGGTATTCAGCAACACATTATTAGAGGAACTTAAATCATTCTTTGAAATTAATATTGGATCCACATCACAAATATCATCTGTTTGGGAGGCATCAAAAGCATACATTCGGGGGAAAATCATAGCCCATTGCTCTAGAATTAAAAAGGAGAATGCAATGAAAGTGACAAAATTGGAAAAGGAAATATGTGATCTGGAAAAAGAGTTGGCATCTCATAATACGGAGGAGTTATATCAAATAATCTGTAATCGTAAATATCAGTTACATGAAATATTTAATAAAAAAGCAGAATATGCCTTGTTTAGACTGAAATCTAATTTTTATGAAGGAGGGGAAAAGGGTGGTAGATTGTTAGCCAGACAATTAAAACATCAGGACGTCTCTAACAATATCCCAATGATTAAAAGAGCAAATGGAGTAGTAACTTCCTCAAAAGAAATTAATAAGGTATTTGAAGAATTTTACAAAGATTTATATACGTCTAGCTGCAAACCTAGTGCAGAGGAAATGGAAAAGTTTTGGTCAGGCCTCCATCTGCCTAATATCTCTGAGGAGCAAAGAGCAATGCTGGATACCCCTCTAACGGAGGAGGAGATAAGAATAACCATCCAGTCGATGAAAAATGGGAAATCACCTGGGTTAGACGGCTTCCCAATTGAATATTATAAAAAATATATTGACATCCTAGCCCCGATTCTACATGAGGTTTACCTGGAAGCATTTGACAAGGGTTCTCTACCCAACACATTTAATGATGCCTTAATCACTCTTATCCCTAAGAAAGATAGAGATACATCACAACCAGCTAACTTCAGGCCTGTAAGTCTACTTGGGGTTGACCTTAAGATATTGACAAAGACCCTAGCATTAAGGTTGGAACGGGTGCTACCAAATATCATAAATGGTGACCAAGTAGGCTTTATCAAGCGTAGATCATCAATGGATAATATGCGAAGACTCATACATCTTGTACATATAAATCGCGCCAACCCTATGCCGGTCGCAGCCCTCTCGCTGGATGCTGAGAAGGCATTTGACCGGGTAGAATGGGGCTTCCTTATGGCAGCCCTCTCTAAATTTCAGTTCGGGCCTGGTTTCTGCCACTGGGTTAAAGTGCTTTACTCCAATCCAAGAGCTGCTGTTCTTACAAATGGGGTGATATCAAACTTTTTTGGCCTATCAAGGGGAACGAGACAAGGCTGCTCCCTCTCACCCCTTCTATTCACTATAGCTCTAGAACCACTGGCTCTAGCAATTAGGACAGAGGACAGAATTAGAGGTGTGCATGCAGGTGGCAGGGAACACAAGTTATTTATGTATGCAGATGACATACTAGCAATAATAACAGAACCTGCTAATTCACTACCAGTATTACTTGAGTGCATCAACTCTTATTCGAATCTGTCAGGATATAAAATAAACTGGCATAAATCTGAAGCCATGCCAATATCAAATACATGTCACTCTAATTGTATTACTTTGTTTAATTTCAAGTGGGTGCCTACAGGCATGAAATACCTTGGGGTTCAATTAACTCCAAATTTGGAAGAAATAATACACCTAAATACAGAACCACTCCTACAGAAGATAAAAACAAATTTGGAAAAGTGGGGGAAATTACAGCTCACTCTATGGGGAAAGGTGAATGTAATAAAAATGGTTGTGGCCCCACAATTCAATTATGTTTCCATGATGTTACCTTTAGACATACCACCAACATTGTTTAAGACTTTTGATAACATTGTAAAAACTTTTCTTTGGGACAAGAAAAGACCAAGAATCAATATTAAGAAAATGTGGTCATCTAGAGATGTAGGGGGCTTAGGCCTCCCCAATGTCCGACTATACAATCTGGCTTTTGAAATGGCCATGCTGAGTGAGCACTGGAGAGGAGCAAGCACAGACAAAAGCCACACAAAGATGGAGCAGGAGTTGGTTGCCGCATTTAATTTTGTGGACATCCTCTCACATAGATCAAGGACTGATGGGCAAAACTGTTCCTCTAACCCAGTACTGGCTCACTCCCAAACAGTCTGGAGAGAAGTACACAGGATGTGGAAAATATCACACTTCAGACAATCCTATGCCTCCCCATGGCACAACCCAGAGATACGGATTGGAAGAAAGACTATTTACTGGGATCAATGGCTCAAAAAAGGGATTCATAAAATAAGTGACTTGGACTCAAATGGACATTGTCTGCCTTTCTCAGACCTTTTGCAAAAAATTGATTTGGAACATAAGGGAAATTCTTGGAAATATTTACAAATTAGAGACTGTATCACTAAAGGTAAATTTAATCAGGGGAAAAACCCAATAATGGAGTTTCTGGACTTGCCAAGCATAGCACACAGGGCATCAGGATTTTACAAATTCTTTATTGGTCAAACGAGAGATCTGTGTCATAGCTTAAAACTAGTATGGGAAAAAGACTTGCAATGTAAATTTAGTGAGGAGGAATGGTCAAAAATTTTGTCGAATACGGGAAAGGGCATACGGGAGGCCAGGGGAAAGTTTACTCAATATAAATTAATACACAGATTTTATTTCACACCCTCTAAACTACACAGAATGGGCATATTGGCCAATAATTTATGTTGGAAGTGTCATACAGAAACAGGAACATTTGGGAATTTAACCTAATAAATGTAACCTAATAAAACCATTTTGGAAAGAAGTTCTAGAACATATGGAGAAGGGGATGAATATGGCGATACCAAAATCTCCTAGGCTGTGCCTTTTAGGGGACCACTCAGAGCTACCACAAGCATCAAAGTATGACCTCACGGTGATAAAGGTGGGGGCTGTAACAGCTACTAGGTTGATTTTGAGGCTATGGAAAAGTACCTCCCCCCCAGAATTTAGGCAATGGTTGCCTAGCATGAAGACATGCTGGCAAGAGTCAATAATGAAAATGAAAAACTTAAGGAGTCATGGGGCAACTTCTTTGTCTATGGTATTTTGGGGATGTTGTGAGGAATAGAGGGGTTACCGTGGTGGCTAGGTCTACTTCTCATTTACTGTATGTCTGTGCACATGTATGTATGATGTATGTATATTCTTCTGTCTGGCTTTTTGGTTGATACCTGAGTTAAAAAGGGACATATCACTGTACATTACCATGCTGTCTGTTATATGCTGTTGTTTGTTATTATGTGTTGAGAACCAAATAAAGAGTTGAATTACAAAAAAAAAAAAAAGTTGTAGCTGCCTACGTGTAGTGGGGATGGGCCACTCCTTAACTGCCTCCACTTTGGAGGGGTCAGCTCTGAGTTGGCCCCCTTCCACCATGTAGCCCAAGAATGCCACAGAGGTAACATGAAACTCACACTTTTCTACCTTGACATACAATTTGTTTTCTAGCAGTCTTTGTAGTACATCCCTGACATGGCTTATGTGTTCTTCGAGGTTGCAGGAAAAAAAAATATATATATATCACAATGTCTTCCAAGTAAACAAATACTACGCGATTCAACAGATCGCGTAGGACGTCATTACCAAGTGCCTGGAAAACTGCTGGGGCGTTGGTAAGGCCGAACAGCATGACTAAGTATTCAAAATGTCCGAGGTGTGTATTGAACGCTGTCTTCCACTCGTCCCCTTCGTGGATCCGGACGAGGTGGTAGGCATTCCTGAGGTCCAATTTGGTGAAAATATGTGCATCATGTAGGGGGCTGAATGCAGAGTCAATGAGTGGAAGGGGGTACTTATTCTTCACTGTGATGTCGTTGAGTCCGGTGTAGTCGAGACATGGGCGTAAAGTCTTGTCTTTTTTCTCTACGAAGAAAAACCCTGCGCCTACAGGAGAAGAAGAGGGCCTGATGAGCCCCGCTGCCACCGAGTCGGTTATACAATTCTCCATAGCCTCACGTTCTGGCTTGGAGAGATTATACAACTGCTTGGTGGGCAGGGGGGCCCCAGGGATGAGGTCGATGGCACAGTTGTAGGACCTGTGTGGTGGAAGTGAGCAGGCTAAGGTCTTGCTAAATACCTCCTGGAGGTCGTGGTAGTCTGTGGGAATCTGGGACAAGTCAATCTTCTCGGGTGTATGCGGCGTGAGGGAACTGCAGATTGCAGGCAATGAGCATGGCAGTACAGGCTCCATTTCCGGATGGTGGCCGTGGACCAGTCTATATGGGGGTCGTGTCTTTTGAGCCACGGAATGCCTAGAATCACTGGAGTCAGAGGTGAGGATATCACGTAGAACTTGTGTTTGTGGTGGTTACTGGACAGAACTAGTTTAAGGGGTTCGGTCTTGTGAGTGACAATGTTCAAAAGTTTACCATTCACAGCGTGTATCTCCTTCTGAGTGGAGATCTGGAACACAGGGTTAGTCTTAACAAAGTCAGAGTCAATAAAATTGTCATCGGCTCCTGAGTCCACCAGGACTCGAACAGGGAGCGAATGTGCAGAACCATAAACAGTACCTGGACCCAGGATGCGGAGGACGAGGAGATCCGGCTCACCAGGGCCCTCCTGCCTGCTGGTGAGCCTGCCCTTTTGGCCGTCCTGGACATCGGTTGAGGAAGTGGCCCCCCTGACCACAGTAAAGGCAGAGCCTTTCCTCCATCCGCCACTGTCTCTCTGCTGGGGTGAGTCGGGTGCGTCCCAGCTGCATTGGTTCATCCGCTTGGGTCTGGGACGGGTGGGGCAGGAACGTGAGTTGCTGGGGCGGCGAGCTCTGGAAGCTGGTGGACGGTCGTCGCCTCCTCGCCTCCATCCGTTCTCTAGCCCTCTCTCTTAGCCGGTTATCTAGCCTAATAGCTAGGTCTATCAGGTGGTTAAGTGAGGGGCTTTCTTCCCGTACAGCGAGTTTGTCTTTAAGATGGCTTGTAAGGCTGAATCATCCCATCCACTCTCTGCGGCTAGAATACGGAAATAAATTGCGTACTGGGAGACTGGACTACCCTGGTGTAGGTTGAGCAATTTGCCTACCGTCTGTCTGCCTTTGACGGGGTGGTCAAAAACCTGCCTCATCTCTAGGGAGAACTGCTGGAAATCGTGCATTAATTCAGACTGCTGGGTGGAGATGGCTAAGGACCAGGCTGCTGCTTGTCCGGAAAGCAAACTCATTACAAATGCGACTTTTGACTGAGATGTAGCGTAAGTACTAGGTTGTTGGGAAAATGAAGGAACTGAGCACATGTACCTAAATCCCCGGAGTATCGTGCTGGAGTGGGGATGAACGGCTCTCGGACGTGAGGCGAGGAGCTGGGTGGTGGGGAGCAAGAGCGGGACTTGGACCGGGACCTGGATTTGGAGTGGGACGGCGAGCGGGCCGCCAGCTTGCTCCCCCTGGAGGACTTGCGCTCCGGGGTGCGGGTGGGGGACTGGGGGGGGGGGGAGCGAGAGGGGAGCGAGAGGGGAGCGGGAGTAGCTGCGAGAGCGGCTCTTGCTTTGGCTCCTTCTGCGATCCTCAAAGATCTTCAGCTTGCGCCTGTTCAAATCTGTGCCGTCCAGCTTGGAGATGGCATTTTTCATGTCACTGCAAGATGCAAACTCAACCAACCCTTCATTTTTGTTGGTTCTGTGAGCATCCACAAAGGTGACTTCACCTACTTTCCTCATCAGGTCTTTCAGGTCCTTAATGGCTGACAATTGATCGTTCAATTGAGTCACACTGTCAGCTGCTGCATGTGGTCCATAACTCGGAGCAGTGATGACTCATGCTGGTTGACCATGGCTGCTTGGCTACTGAGTGCTCACCTCATGTTCTCCGTCTCCGCTGGGTCCATTCTTGGCAAGACGATTCTGTTATGTGGGGTTCAAGGGGAGCCAGGGCCCAGATGCAGAGACGTATAAGAACAAAGTGTATTTGACAAAGTAGCAACAGAAAATCACCGGCAGGCAAAACGTTAACGGGAAAAAGCACAAACTGAAAACCGACTAACTGGAAAGTAGCAAATTAAAGGAAATAACTCAAAATCACCATCAAAGGGAAAAAATGCAAAGTATCACGAAAAACAACTAGGAGAAACTCACTAGCGAGAACTATCAAAATACACAAGCGACGGACAAGGAGATACTTAAGTTTGCGAGGAGGGAAGCTGGAGAGCAACAGGTGCGTAGGCGACATGTAGCAGGAACAAAGGAATAGTCTTGCACTGAGGAGTGTTTGGAGCTGGCTTAAGTAGCCGGGCTGATTACAAACTAGCGTGTGAGTGAGAGAGCCCAGCTCCCTGTTGCTCAGCCCCTCCTCCTCGTGCTCTGCCTGCAGGCACAGGGAAAACAAAGTCAGATACAAAAGATCAGGGGGGTGTACTACGAACCTCAATTAGTGGGTTAGCGAGGTATGTTGCGCTCAAAGCCTGGGTTAGCTGTCCTACGAAAGTTGCTCTCTTTTGGCGTCGCTATATCACCATGGTAACTTATGCTGGCAACCAAACCTGGTCGGGAGGAGGTTTTCAGCTAAGACTTTCCGATTAGATCGGCTTCTTAAAGCTGAGCGCCGCTTTTGGGACAGATCCGATCCCTTGGCATTGCCTGAGGATATTCTTAATGAGAGATACAGGTTCTCATCAGAGGGTATTCGCTATTTGGTCGTCCTTGTTGGACCTTATGTAGGCAATGCTACAAAAAGAAGCCGTGCGCAGTGTGTCTGTGTTTCACTGCGATTTGTTGCCACTGGTACATATTTGCATACAGTTGGTGATGCCGAAAATATAAGCAAAAAGGTGCCTTGCGATACGCAAGTTTGTAGCTGCCCTAAATACACTGCTAAATATGTTCGTGGTGTTTCCCAACTTTTTGCCAACACAAACTGTCAAGTTGCAAGTTATCAACTTGTAGGTGAAAGAAAACACCTGTATACGTGAATGAGCGGTAGAGTGGCGGTAGCGCGTCAGTCTTGAGATTCGGCATGCTGGGTTCGATTCCCAAGGGAAATGCATTTATGTGTAGTTTAATAAGTTCTATTTCTTATGTCATATGGAATACTTATTCATTAATGTTATGCAATTATCCAGTTTGGTAATCTAGATGGGGGTAAAAGGCATGAGGATGGACAGGCAAGATATGAACCCCGGTCGCCAGCTCACATACTAATCCACCACACCGCCGTCGCTACCTTCCAGCACATGCAATACGTTTCTTACATATAGGATGTACTTGAAAGGAATTCCCTAAATTACACAATAAAGCAAGTTGGAGGTTGCTTTTGCATTTTGCAATCATATGCACTCTATTGGGATTAATGGCGAACAATTCTTACGCATTCACAGAATCTGCTGTTTTTTGCCAGCAGCCTCCCTAGCCTTATTATGGGCAACTGTATCGCCCCTTGCCGTTATTTGCTTTTTAAACTCCTCGTATGAGTTCAGAATCACTACTTGCTCCTCCTGAGTAACATACATAGCCCGTGTTCGCTCTGTCGGATCCATTGCGTCAAGGTGAATGACGTTGGGTTACGCCGTTTTTATGTGAACGCGCATTTAAACTAAAGCGGAAAACCTGGCTTGACAAATTTACTTTAAGTGAGCTTTGTGGAACCGTTTAACTCTGATCGCGAGTTTCGTATTTAGCAATCGAGGTTTTCCCAAGAAAGCCTGGATATGTACCGCGAGCTTCGTAGTATACCCCCCAGGATCATGACATGATCTCTCTTCCTCATCTGCAAGCCTTCAATTACTCATGAATATGTCAATGCAAAGAAATGTCAATGAGGATTAGAATATGTTATTTGTCTTACTATATAAGTGACGTTCAAATGGTAATATAATCATTACAGTAATACTAATATTGTATTAGTTGTGGTCTATGCTGCAGCAAGCAACAGAAGTGGCCCTGTGAACTAGAGCACCGGGAGCCATGTGCTGAGACAGGACAGGACCTCAGCTGTGCTCTCTGGCCTCAAAGGGCCCACGGAGGCCCCCTGAGAAACACCTAGAGAGCCCATATCACACTTTATTGCTCATGCAAACATATTGACATGCATGCAGGCGTAAGAGATTACTATAGAACATCTCTTAGTCTATCTCTCTCGCAAACATGGCAGAGGAAAAAGTTTCTTTTGGGTGGCTCAAGGTTAGCACTGCTCGCAAAGATAAACGTTTCGTATAACATTTTCGTTGAAATGTATCACGCAGACTCTGCTCATCTCTTACCAACGCGAACGGGTTTATGAGAACCCCCAGATCGTTTCACACAGACGCGGGAGGGTACCTTTTGCGTCAGTATCAGACGTCTAGGGGCGTGACAAATCGTCTGTATATTACGAGTTGGGATGAGAACGTGTTGGGGGCGGGGGGGTCGCCGGGCAGAGGACGCAGCTGTTCCGCAGCGCAGCCGTTCCGCGGCGCTTACCTTCCTTGGTGGAAATCCGGTATAGACCCAGCTCCCAACCCAACTTTGACAATAGATTAACGGCGATAATTTTTTTATCGCGCGATAAGAGTCTCGCGTTATCGCAGCGCGTTAACGCCGATAACAGCCCACCACTAATATATATATATATATCTTTGTTGTGTTTACTATGGAACCTTTGATCCATAGCACAAACAAAGTACACACACATACACATGCACATGCGCACATGCACACACATGGATATAGATCAAAGGTTCCATAGTACATATAACTTCCAGTTAGCTCATGGCTCATTATTTGATTTCTTTGAAAACAACCTCCAACATTTTAATCTCATATATATGTAGTATATGTAGTGCAGGTTTAACCATGTTAGAAAATTCACTAACCCGGTCCGTATCATCCACCCTGGTCATCCTCCTCACAGCCGTGTGCCTGGTGCTAGGCTGCATGATCTTCCCAGACGGCTGGGATGCGGAGGTGGTCCGGGACATGTGTGGCGAGGACACAGGGAAGTACGCGCTGGGCAACTGCTCAGTGCGCTGGGCCTACATCCTGGCCATCATCGGCATCCTGGACAGCCTCATCCTCTCCTTCCTGGCCTTTGTGCTGGGCAACCGGCAGAATGAGTTCCTCCTGGAGGACCTCAAGCTGGCCAACAGGGGTGAGTGAGGGACCCAGAAAAACCCTTCTGGTCTCAGGCTGTCAGACAGTACTGTCTGACAGCCTGAGACCAGAAGGGTTATAGTACTGGGGCTGTATGCACAAAGCATTTTATCTTACCGCTAGGAGTGCTCCTAACTCGCGCTAAAACATTTTACGTAGGAGTTTTTTCTTAAAAGTTATTCACAAAGCCGCTGAGACCTACTCATACTAAGGATAAATCACTAAGAGTGACGCGCCGTTGCTATGGATTACGTCGATTCTCGTGCACGAGTTTAGAAGCGGTCAGTACGGTGATTGGTTGTTCAGAGCAGGTGGTCTCTGTGAAACTCATCCGCAACATCCCACAAATGAGCCCACTAAATCACCGAAAAACAAGGAAATAGCCTAGGCTAGAAATTAATTCCTATCAAATAGTTATGGACAGTGCAGTTAGCAGAATACACGCATGATGACAAGTTTGTGCAGACCACGGTAATGACGTTGTAGCCTATATGCACGTTAAAGAGAGAGATAAAGCGAACAATAAAAATACGTAAATTGCATGAAATCAAGGAGGTAATTAAAAGCACCCTGCAAACTATTATCCAATGAGCATATCTCCAGCACTTCAACACTTTAAATAACAGCCCATACCGTGGAGAATTGTGGAGAATGGTGCATACAGTGATCACTGTATGCACCATACAGTGTCCACAAGATTTCATGTATTTTTGTGTGCTCTAACATATATGGAGGAAAACAGCAAACAATAATGAATATGGATTCAACAAATAAAAGGCGACAAAGAGCTAATACGATGTTTTTTACGCATAGGACTAAGCGTAATCTGCGTAATCACTTACATGTTATACTTTAACTGTGCTCCCGGTTGTGGATTGAGATAGGGTGTCAAGAGCCACGTCTTGCAGGGATAGCCACTGTCACCCACAGCAAGTGACACCCAACTGGTACATGGTGCCTCTCAAAAAGCTGCCTCGACAAGATGCAACAACATCAACAATGTTAAAAGTTGCATCAAAAGCAATCTGCGTGTTGATGGAATGTACTGTCTTTCTATTTATGAACACGTCCTCATCTTTTGATGGCGCAATTATTTTTATGTGCGTCCCGTCAATAGCACCGACCACACCGGGCATACCTGCAATTGCCATGAAGTTGGCTTTGATCCTGTGTAGTTGTTGATTGTCCAAAGGAAACCGGATAAACTGTTGGATGATATTAATGGTATTATTTCAGCCTTAACCAACTTTGAACTGAGCTCTGTCAGCTCTTCTAGCCTGTATGTAAATATATGATCATTGTGGAATCGTGTGTGTGTGTTTGTGTGTGTGTGTATATGTGTATTTACATATATGTATGTACATGTATATATGTGTATGTATTTTTTATTATATTTGTATTATTTTATTATTATTGTATTGTGTTGTGTTGGTGTTATGGACCTTTCATGAGATGTGTCCTTAATAAAGTTTGAATTGAATTGAATTGATATGTGGTCTACAGAGCGCGTTGATGGTTTGGTTTATGGCACGGCTGACTGATGGTTGCGATATTCCTAAATCGTCGGCATTGCAAAGTTGCATTTTCCCTGTTGCTAAATATCGTAGTGTTGCCAAACATTTTATTTCCGGACTAATCGAGTTATTCCTGTTAGTCGGGGATGTTATTGCATCCCGCACTAATTCCACAACAAGTTTTATACACGATTTAGCCTATATCTCTTGATCAATTCATAGTCTTCCATTGTCTCCAAAACATTTCGTCTCGCAGCCATTTTCCGATTCTTTGTGAATAGGTCTTACTGAGTTAGGAGTCCTCTCGAGGACTTTTAAGCTCTCCTAGACTTAGGTGCTACTTTTAGGCCTAAAATACTTTGTGAATTGCTCTTAGTGAAAACAATTAGGAGTCCTAAATTTAAGACTGACACGCCCATTATTTTTAGGAGTTTCTCCTAAATTCGCCAGTTAGGAGCTACTTTTAGCCCTAAGATCCTTTGTGAATACGGCCCCTGGTGGTGTTGGAAGGGTGGAAGGAATAAAGTCTGAAAGATGAGTCAGTGTGTCCAGAATATACACATTGAAGATCTGTCTATCTTGACTGTCTCTGTCTCTGTCACTGTCTATGTCTCTCTGTCTCTGTCTCTGTCTCTCTGTCTCTGTCTCTGTCTCTCTCTCTCTCTCTCTCTCTCTCTCTCTCCCTCTCTCTCTCTCTCTCTATGTATCTATATTTCTGTCTGTCTATCTGTCTGTCTGTATCTCTGTATCTATGTATGTATCCATCTGTCTCTCTTGCACTGATTTAACAGGGGAAACAATATTTCAGATGCTCATGACTGAAATCAATTCTCATTCTGTCTCCACAGATTTTGCAGTGTCAAGGGTGAGTTTACATTGCTGTTGCTTTGTGTTTTGTGTGGTCTCATAGTTATCAGTTTTAATGATTTCCATACTATTTAGATCAATTCAATTAATAGAAAAATAATCAACCAATTCAGGTGTTCAATTACCTGTATGCTCAAATACATGTTATTTTACATAATTTAAGTCCCTATTGCATCCACCAAGTTATGATTACAATTGGATTATACAACAACCTTAAAGGTCCTGTAGACAACTTTTTTGCTTTAACGTATTACAGTAATATGAAGTAAATTCAATTGCACAGTGTAATGGCTACAGAATAATGACACCATCGGCGTTAAGATTGGTTCCCTTAGCTTCCCTATAAGCCTCGGTTTCACTATGCAATTCTGTCTGCTACAGGGTACGATCTCCCGGGAAGAATTAAGGCTCCATTTATGGCATAAAGCACATCAACCATTGCGCGTGCAACCAAATCAGGAGGAATAGCGCTTTTGTTTAGCTATAGGTACCTATCCCAATTAGCTATCCCCAGTAGTGGAAAAGGCGGACGGTGGAACAACCGAAGTAAAGCCAATCTGATGCCACTACTTATATCTGCGTACACTATGTTTTTGCATTGAGTATACTACCTAAATAAACCTCATGTCGTGACTCGCCAGGCAATCCAGTCAGGCTACCAACCCAGTTTGCATTTCTCAACACATACTAAAGAATATGTATGATTTCATGTCTCCATTATAGACTAAATGAATGAATAAACTCACGGTTTTCCTCCTAATATTTTCTTCTACTCCCCCCTCCACCCCGATGGCAACCCCTGCTGCCGATACTTGTTTGTGTGAAGCAATACTCAAACTATGCTATTACTATTACAATTATGCCAATTTCACTTTACTTCCTCAGTGAACATGCTTCTTTCTTTCTTATTTCCAAAGTGTTGATCGTTTCTTTTGTGGAGATTTCCAAACAAATGCGCATCTTGTGTTGTTTGTGTTTGCTAGGCTTTGAGGAAATGGAATGCGATCCGGTTTGCAACAGCGGTGCAAAAATAATACCACTTTGAAACACTAGGGTGGGAAACGTTGAAAGGTTGTCTACAGCCCCTTTAAACTCTGAACCCATCAGCCAGATAAGGAAAAATGTCCAATAAATCTCAGTGGGAGAAGGCAGAAACCTTTAGAACAACATGGGCCCTAGGAAGGAGCCCTGGGAGACACCAATGGTAAGGGCATGGTCTGGATAGAGCACCTCTCTAAGTGACTTAAGTGAATGTGGCAGTCCTGGGCACTACAAGGCCTAGAGGGATACATATACTAAGGGTGGTGATGAAGAGGGATTCATGTACTAGGGCCGGTAATAAAGAGGAGGACACAGATGGCTCAGGGGGATGGGGCAGGATCCGTGGGGCAGGTGGTGACTTGGTAGCAAGTACATTTCTGACCAAAACAAACAAGCTATTTATACTGACTTAAGGTCCAGTATAAACATGACACTAATTATATGAAAACAGGCATACATGTAATTCCCGTAAAGAATACCCGAACATATTTGATTCATTTGAAGTATAAAGATTTAAAAACAATGGTCCTAGTTGCCAGGATCAGTTTAGCTTTAGACTCATTGACCGTCCTGGGGGCCAAGAGCCAGAAAAACCCATTTCCAACCTCTCAATCATAGCCATGCTGTATGAGATGGTGCATTAAACGATATCTCAACTGTTTTTTGCCGTCTTTTTCAATTCACTCCCAGTGCAATGGTGTGTGGACATGTAAGGTACATTTTACGTTGTACCTTACAAGTTTAACATGTTAACTGAAACATCCTGCAGTGCTGTACTCTAAAATCAGGCCTACCCAGGATGGAGAGGAATGTGTTCCACTGAGGTCGTCTGGACACACTAGGACTGCTCCTGTGTGTGCTTGTTTGCGTGTTTGGTTGCAGGTGTGTGTGTGTGTGTGTGTCAGAAGGATGATCATCTAGCCCACTCACAAGCTGAGTAAACACAACAGGCAAGACACAAATAAAGTCATACAAACTAATGTGACATGTGTTGTAAATACCAGGCCCAATTTAGTACACATTGTTGTATTTGCCCCTGGTAGGGTCACCCATGGCAAACAGGTCCGAGGGGAGGGGCCAGACAAAGGGTAGCTCAGAAGACCCCTTATGATGAACAAAATAATTGGTCTTCCGTGTCCCTCGCCCGGACATGGGTCACCGGGGCCCCCCCCTGGAGCCAGGCCTGGGGGTGGGGCACGGGGGCGAGCGCCTGGTGGCCGGGCCTGTACCCATGGGGCCCGGCCGGGCACAGCCCGAATGGAAGACATGGGACCCCCTTCCCGCCGGCTCACCACCAGCAGGAGGGGCCAAAGGGGTCGGGTACAGTGTGAGCTGGGTGGCGGCCGAAGGCGGGGACCTCGGTGGTCCGATCGTCGGCTGCAGAAGCTAGCTCTAGGGACGTGGAACGTCACCTCTCTGGTGGGGAAGGAGCCTGAGCTGGTGTGCGAGGTTGAGAAGTTCCGGCTAGATATAGTCGGCCTCACCTCGACGCATAGCAAGGGCTCTGGAACCAGTCTTCTCGAGAGGGGTTGGACTCTCTTCCAATCTGGAGTTGCCACTGGTGAGAGGCGCCGGGCAGGGGTGGCAATACTTATTGCCCCCCGGCTTGGTGCCTGTATGTTGGAGTTCACCCCGGTAGACGAGAGGGTAGCCTCCCTCCGCCTTCGGGGGGGGGGGACGGATCCTGACTGTTGTTTGTGCCTATGGCCCAAACAGCAGTTCAGAGTATCCACCCTTTTTGGACTCCTTGGAGGGGGTGCTGGAAAGTGCTCCCTCTGGGGATTCCCTCTTTCTGCTGGGGGACTTCAACGCTCACGTTGGTAGCGACATAACGGTGTCCATATGTGCACTTGGCACCAGGACACCCTAGGCCGCAGTTCGATGATTGTCTTTGTAGTCGTGTCGTCGGACTTGCGGCCGCATGTCTTGGACACTCGGGCGAAGAGAGGGGCAGAGCTGTCAACTGATCACCACCTGGTGGTGAGTTGGCTGCGATGGTGGGGGAGGATGCCGGTCAGACCTGGCAGACCCAAACGTATTGTGAGGGTCTGCTGGGAATGTCTGGCAGAGTCTCCTGTCAGAGAGAGCTTCAACTCCCACCTCCGGGAGAGCTTTGACCATGTACTGGGGGAGGCGGGGGACATTGAGTCCAAGTGGGCCATGTTCCGCACTTCCATTGTTAAGGCGGCCGACCGGAGCTGTGGCCACAAGGTGGTCGGTGCCTGCCGTGGCGGCAATTCCCGAACCCGCTGGTGGACAGTGGCGGTGAGGGATGCCGTCAAACTGAAGAAGGAGTCCTATAGTACCTTTTTGGCCTGTGGGACTCCGGAGGCAGCAGGCAGGTACCAGCAGGCCAAGCGGAGTGCAGCTGCGGCGGTTACTGAGGCAAAAACCCAGACATGGGAGGAGTTCGGTGAGGCCATGGAGAACGACTTCCGATGGCTTCGAAGAGGTTCTGGACCACCATCCAGCGTCTCAGGAGGGGGAAGCAGTGCATCGTCAACACTGTGTACAGTGGAGACGGTGCGCTGCTGACCTCGACTCGGGACATTGTGGATCGGTGGAAGGAATACTTCGAAGACCTCCTCAATCCCACCGACACACCTTCCGGTAAGGAAGCAGGGCCTGGGGACTCGGGTGTGGGCTCTCCTATCTCTGGGGCTGAGGTTGCCGAGGTGGTCAAGAAGCTCCTCGGTGGCAGGGCCCCGGGGGTGGATGAGGTCCGCCCGGAGTTCCTTAAGGCCCTGGATGTTGTGGGGCTGTCATAGTTGACACGACTCTGCAGCATTGCGTGGACATCGGGGGCAGTGCCTCTGGATTGGCAGACTGGGGTGGTGGTCCCTCTTTTTAAGAAGGGGGACCGGAGGGTGTGTTCCAACAATAGGGGGATCACACTCCTCAGCCTTCCTGGTAAGGTCTATTCGGGGGTGCTGGAGAGGAGGGTCCGTCAGATAGTCGAACCTCGGATTCAGGAGGAGCAATGTGGTTTTCATCCAGGCCGTGGAACAGTGGACCAGCTCTACACCCTCTGCAGGATCCTTGAGGGTGCATGGGAGTTTGCCCAACCAGTCCACATGGGCTTTGTGGACTTGAAGAAGGCATTCGACCGTGTCCCTCGGGGAGTCCTGTGGGGGGTTCTCCGGGAGTACGGGGTATCGGACCCCCTGATACGGGCTGTCCGTTCCCTGTATGACCGGTGTCAGAGCTTGGTCCACATTGCCAGTAATAAGTCGGACTTGTTTCCAGTGAGGGTTGGACTCCGCCAGGGCTGCCCTTTGTCACGAATCATTACTACCCTCACTGTCACTACACAGGTTGATTGGTAATACATAATCTATAATTCCTGGATTAATACATGGTAGTTTTCAGTATATATCTAGTAAATACTGGGTAACTTGCTGGTATTTACCAGGTAAATATCAGGTAACTACCAGGTAAATATCAGGTAGCTACTAGGTAAATAAGTGGTAGTTACCAGGTAAATATGCGATCATTTTTGAGTAAATACCTGGTAAGTACCAGGTAAATATATAAGTTATTATCACCCTAACAAAGTCACATATAGACACATTCAGTGGGTTTATTTTCTACAATATTCAATTGCAGGATATCTACCAGGTAATTATTGGGTAAATACCTGGTAGATGTCAGAAAATATTTAGTAAATATCAGGTAACTTGTTGGTATTTACCAGATAAATATGTAATTAAATACTGGGTAATTACCTGGTAAGTACTTGGTAATTACATTTAATTACCTGGTTATTACTTAGTAAATACATCTTATTACCAGGTAATTACCTGGTAATTACCGGACTGTAAAAGGAAGGGTTACCAAAAAACTAAATGAATAAATACATTGAAATAAAGTTTTATTTTTGTATTTATTTATATGTTTTAAATATATCTATATAATCAGAAGCTGGTGAGCGACTCTGCAGTCCTGACATTGACGGGGAGCTCGTTCTACCAACTTCATGTACACTCTGGCAGGCGGGGGGGGCGGGGGGCTTTCTCTTGAGCCACTGCCTCCCAAAATGTATGTGCAGCTGCAGTGCCCTGAATGAAACAAATGAGGCATAAGAATGATGACTTGCTATAAGAGAACCCGGTCCAGACCAGAGTGGGGGTGTGTTATGACCATGTTCCAAGCCCTTGGTCCATACAGCTTTTTCCAATATATTTTCCAGCAAGACGACTTGCTGCTTCGCACGAGATGCAGCAAAGAAAGCATCACTCTTTCTACAACACAAACAGATGATGTCTAAGTCCACACAGCACACACACAAATACACACATATGCACACACACACACACACACACACACACAAAGACAGCTACATCTGGAGGCATCCTAATAACGACTATTGTCATCAATAAACAGGGCTGTGAATGGCCGCACAACAATTCAGTTTGATTATGATCCCTATGAAGTAATTCAGCACATCATAAAATTATAATGATCAGCCATGGCTATTCTGATTTAAAGGAGAACTCCGAGAACACCGATTGATGATCACGCAAGCACGCGAGCACTCACGCGAGCTCTCAAACGAGTGTTCGTCATTTGATTTATCACAGAGCTCGCGTGATCGTCAATCGACTTATCGAGCCTAAAAAAAAACATGGCGTCAACGGGTGAACTACTATTATTATAGTATTATAATTATAATATAATTATAATAATAATTATAATAATAGTATTATAGTATTGTGTGTATTAAATATGCTTTTTAATAAACTATCTGTACACTTACGAAGTTGTCAATGCCTCGTTTTATATGTTAAGACCCTCATTATACTACCAAAGAAGTGTCAGGCTATTTCTAGCCTTGTAAGTAAAAGCTATTTATTTTTTACCAGGTGAGATGCCCGTAGCACTCGTATAGCAGTTTGGTAGAATCGGTTAAAAACAGCTAACTTAGCTTTGCGTCGTATAGGCTTTTTTTTGCTCTCCATGGAACGTTCAAACTCGTTCTCATACTAAACATATCCCAGAACCAGTTTACACCAGAGTTCTCCTTTAATGCATCAGTTCAAAATTATATGAAAGTAAAATGATACATCAAAATAAATACACAAATGTATTGCTGAGGATTAGCAGAATAAATTATTCTGAGAAAAGACGTATCAGTGTTCAGATTGAAATGCTCACAATAGAGTAAGGTCTTTAAAGACAGTGTACCAACATGGATGATGATGAATACATGAAGAACACATCGGCTAGCCCATTCTGTAAATGTCACACAGTGAATATTCCGAGGTGTGACCTTTTCCAGCTTAATACATGAGTATGTTTTTGTGTTTATTTATTTGTTCATTTTTTGTTGTTTATCATTCCATTACGGTTGTGGACACATGATGACTCATATGCCAGCCAGGGTCGGGTCACCTCACTTCTACTTGCAGTCACGTCAGCCAGGGCTGCACAGAGGGAAAAGACAATGGATTTTAAATATGCAATTTGGATAAAAAGGGTGACAACAGCTCATACATGTTTTAGGGGTTCGGAGTGCCTGTCATTTACTCGCTGTGGCGCGCTGCTAGCACTAAAGTCACTTATGGAAGGCCATTTGTGTGTTAACACGTCTAGTTTGGTCGTGTTGTACATATCTGTAATGAGAAACCCCATACACATGAATGGCAAAAGTGACGTCATTTGTCCTAGGAAGAATGACGTTGTGGATATCTGAAATGACAATTGTGGATAGGAAGAATGTCATTGTGGATATCTGAAATGTTCTTTTTGACTAGGAAGAATTGAATTACAGATATCTGCAACAAATATCCAGTCTAGCTATTAAATGTTAAAACGGCACCTAAGTATACCGTAAAGAAAATGACGTATGAAACGAAAGCCAGAGTTGTGGTTTAGAAGAAGCTAATTTCAATTTTCAGCGGGGGACGGTGATGTTTCAGAAGCAGAAGAAACTAGGTGATGGCACTGCAACTTTCTTTCAAATTGTACATTTAGGGATTGTACAAGACTAGCAGACGATGAGGAAACAGTTTACGTGTGAAAACATGCACAGTTTGCACGCCAAAATCACAAAAAGCTAAATATTTTTACCAGATCAGATGATATGTCTAATATTAGAATTGTTAATAGTAATTAAACATAATAAAAACTTGTTATACTAACCTGGCATCAAAATACATTGAACGTAGCCTAGTAGTAGCCTATGCCTGTTATGATGGAAATGGTAGGCCAATGCCACTGGACCAATTTTAATCCACATTTGGAGAAATAGCTCATGATGCTGCTGTGATGTGAGGTCTCAAGAATTAATTGAAAATATGTGAGTGGTGTATGCCATGAGGCACATAGCCTGTGGTGTTCATATCAGTTTATGTGGCCTTTGAGCCTGTGGTGTGTCTGACAACCTATATGAGCTTGGGGTACAGGGCCACTGTATCGTCCAGGTATCCACAGTTCCTTCTCCTATAGGTCTTACGCTAGGTACTGACTTTACTGACTGTGGTATATTCTTCTCGGCTGCCAGAATGCTGGTGTGTGGATGATGAAATGATGGAGGTCCGCTCTCACAAGTGTCTGAGTAAATAACTTTTTATTTAACAGAGAACACAAGTGGGAAGTCATTCAATGCATTGAATTGTCCGAAACCTCTCGAACCAGCCCAATCGGGTCCGAGTCTGAACTGATTTCTCTAATACACACACACACTTCTCTAATACACACCAAGTCAGGTATGCCTTAATTGGCTTGTTTCTGAAGACCGAAGCTCTACTCCCATATAGCAGATAACGTTTTGGATTTACGATCAAAGACAAACTGTCACAATCACGTATGCAAGCCTTTCCAAGGCCATGGGAAAGAGCTTCATGGTACACGGTTGCCTTTAGGGCTATCTGTATGTCTACATATGTTGTGGAAGAACACATCTGTGTTCTTCTTCTCCTAAAACAGAAACATTCTTTATGTAAAGGATGAATGAATATGATGAATAAAAGAAATAAGGAGAACAACCTGTAAATGTATAACAGAAAATACCCTAGAGTGGATGGAGAGCTGGGGACAAACCAGCATGGGAAGCCCTGAGAGAGTGGGTCGATGGCCTAGGTTTATGCCTTCAATAATCAACTGTGACATGTTTGTTGTGCAATAGCCCACACATTCTCATAGAAACCATCTGTAGATAACCAATGTCCCAAGCCTACAAAAACCACAGCACTGTCACACAATGCCGTTCACAATAAATGTACATTCCATTTTCTAGATTTTCATCCCATAATATAGCCTATATTTATTGAAAATGAAATGACCTCAGTGTGCACTACTATAAGTATATACATGCCAGCAACAGCCTGTTCACCCTGCTGACATCTGACAAGAGATACATAAGTATCTTTTCTTTTTTTTAAACATAGCCTATACCTATTCCCCTAAGTTCATACTGGCTGGCTCTAATTTCAAACAACCTCTCAATACAGCTAGGAAGTACATTATTTTGAGTTCAATATCTGTCCAGTTTTAAGATCAACTAGAATTGAAATTGGATTTAGTGTTGGTTTTGTATGTTTCCCCATGTGTCCACACAGTAGGTAATGTATGGAACTATGCGAGAACAATACAGTAGGCCTATATATAGTGAGGTATAATTCAAGATATCTTTAGTTTAATACAATATTGCAATGGTTTTAGACATTTTTGTTTTTACAATATTTATGTGTGGTTTTCAACGTAATTTATGATCAATTGTTACGCCCAGAAATGTATTGTCATTCACTCTTTCTATTTCAACATCATTGATCATAATTTTAATTTGATTTTTGATTTGCCGATTACCAAATATTATAAACTTTATTTTACTTACATTCAATGATAACTTTTTAATACCAAACCATTTCTTTAAGACTTTCAATTCCCTTTCCACTGTATTCAGAAGCCATTCCAAACTTTTCCCAGAGCTTTTCCCTTTTTTCCACCCCTATTAGACAAGAATGGAACAACCCGTTGGCTGTGACAGGTATTTGCGTGTTAAAACGCAGAAAATCTACCTGACTTAACGTCATTTTTTGTTGTGTGAATGCGTAAAAATATTACGTGTTAACACGACCAAACTTGATGTGTTAACACGCATTTTAATGTCATTTCTAAGACGTTATTTGCTCAAATGGCCTTCCATAGTCACTAGCACTGTGACACGCTGCTAGCACTAGACTCACTAGCGCTGTGACGCACTGCTAGCACTAGTCACTAGCGCTGTGACACGTTGCTAGCACTAGAGTCACTAGAGTTGGACCTCAGGAGAGATCCTTACTTAACCCACTCACTGTTAAATAAACAAACACACATGGCATGAATTACAATACCCCCCTCCCCCCTTGTCCCCCCCCCACTAAAAACATTTACATAAATAAATAAATTGTAGATAATTGTGAATTCCCACACTCTCATTATCACTCCCTTTTCTCTGAGGTGTCACCATGCGTTGTCACCTCTCTCTCTCTCTCTCTCTCTCTCTCTCTTTATCTCTCTCCCTCTTTCTCTCTCCTCCATCCTTCCAGATCGAGATCCGAGATTCCAAGGACCCACGTTACGCAGTCCAGTGGTTCCATTGAGGACACGACCGGGCCGGTTGCTCTTTCTTATTATACTCCTCCCCATGGCTTCTTCTCTTCTTCACCTTTTCCTCTTCTCCCTCCTAAGAAACGCTTTCTCAAAGCTGACATTCTTCCAAACCCCAACGCCTTGATGCAGGAGCAGAAACTCACCAGGCCAATTTTTAAAAGAAAACTGTCATCACAGAACCTTTTACTGCAGAAACACTTATGACCTTTTTGAAATGAAACATATATCCAAGGCTGGAGAGATACGACACGCTTGACAAAGGTTCTCGGATAAAGCACACTTGAAATGGGGTCTTTTAGCAAAAGATGCTGGTGGTGGCGCGTATACATGCTAGTATACATTTTTATTTTTAGTATACATTTTTATTCAAAGTAAAAAATGTAAACTTTTAAGGGGCAGTAAAGATATCTTTTTTAACGGTTCTCCATCTAAAACATCTGTTCTTGGACTGTATATAGATGTCAGCTTGTGGGACACTGAGGCTGAATGATGGCCAAATGATGGAGCGATGATAGAATAGGGGTTTGTGCTTCGAAATATTAAATATTGTAAAAAAAATATTGTTAAAAATTATGCATATAATTTACAGATAATAAACATTGCTTAGTGCTCCTTTAAGAAAAAGAAAAAAAAAGAATTTAAGTGCAGATATAAAATCATAGGTAGGCTACTAATTATAAAAGCCACAAAAAATTAAGTGAATTGGAAAAACTAATGTTTTGTATAGCTACAATATCATTAAGAAAAGTTTTAGCAGGCCTTCTTTTACCAGGGTCTCATCTCAGATATGATAAAGTGATATATGTAAATAAAATGTTTCTATGGAAACAGGGTGGTATAGAAGTAAAGCTTAACCATTGCTGAGGTTTTAACTGTAGGAGGAATGAAACAGAGAATTGCTTTTCCATCATAAAAAAAAATTGAATGAAATGAAAGAAAAATAATAAAATAAACTTTATCTTACTTCTGCATATCGATTGGTCCGGTCTGTTGTTTTCCAACACAGGCTGTGAGAGAAGGCCAGTTTGAGGACCTTGTCAACTTTCATCTTCGCATTTGTGGCCATTTTTCATTTTTCTAGAAGTGTGCTTCCTTTGTCTGGGCAGTTCTGTTCTCCATCCAATTGCAGTCCACTTGGTGCGGTATGTATTTCTACTGGTGAAAAGGACAAGGCCCGCATGCTGCATCTATCTCAGGCCTGCAATGATATAGGATCCAAAATGGCTGGTCCTCGGAGGACAGTCTGTGAGTTGGAGTGTGTGAGTCAAGCAGTAGCACTAGCATGTGTTTCTGTACAGACATCACACACACACACACACACATACACACACACACACACACACACACACACACACATACACAGGATTGACTGCAAAGGCACATGATCAGTAACAACATGATCATACAACATACAACATGATTATAAACAACTCTGAGGAATAATGTCAAATGTTGATTATTTTCTTCAAGGTGTTTTCTTTTCTTTTTAGAAAACCAGAGCTGGGAAAAATGACAGACATACAAGTATTACAGTGTGGCTTTAAAATAATACTGTCCCATAATTATATATTTGGTTCACTCCATTAATTATAAAAGACAAATAAAAATGTAATTGCAACAATATAATCAGAACCATAAAATAAAAGTTCTCTGGACAACAATCTTTATTTACTAATGATCACAACGCAGCCTTGATTATTTTCAGGTGCTCCCTGCCGTAGGATTTAAAGCATGACATACAGATGTCAGATACAGCATAACAACATTTGACAACAAGGAGCACTAGACAATCGGGGTACATCAGATATCTCAACCCATTGTGACATATAATACAGAGCAGAACCAAAGCAGGTGGAGGCTGGGGTGGTGGTGGGTGAAGTTGGAAGGTCTTAAATTGACTGCCCTATCAGTATGTGCATTTGATTGGACTGTGTTAGCTAAACTGATAGGCGGCGCATGACTGGAGTCATGCGCGGAGTCCTGCCAGAACTAGCTATGCCCATAAGTGGAGAAAAAACAGAGCCTATGAGGCTGTTGGCCTATAGAGTCTCTCGCCATGACTGGGAATTTTTATTTTGGGAGAATATGAATATATTTTCAATAAAGCTGAAGCTTGGTCATCTCGTACCCTGCCTGAGATGACATTTATCCACAACAATGATTTATTTATCACCCATGTATGTACTGGGGTCAGGGCTAAAAGCAGAGCTTGAAAAACACTTCCATGTTGACTTGTTGACTTGGGCGCTGCCGTCAACTGTTAAGTCATGTGGGAGACACTGTGGTCCACTTTAATGAAGAAGACACAATTCTTTGAATGCTACGGAAATATGCATTAAATGCTACACAGAACTGCATTACAGTTTGTAGCTGTGTGTGTGTGCATTATTAGGGCTCCTTCAAATATTTGGAAGGGTTTTTATATACTCTGCAGATCCGGTCTTCACTTTCTGCCTGGGATTTGGGTTTGTAAACAGTAAATATAAACATAAAAATACATACAACAGACACAACCCCTAATTCAGGTCATTGCATTGCATGGACTGATTCTAAATTGTTCAAGTCACTGACAGTACATGGCATCATATCCAACTCAGATTTTAACAGATTTTAAAGTTGAGAGGAGATCCTTAGGAGAAACGGTTTCCAATTAGATTTCTCACAACCACAGTCACAAGCGTTTGTTTCAGTTCAGTTCAGAGATTGAGTCACTTTACCAATCTTGTACAACCCCCCCCCCCCCACACACAATAATATAGCCTACTAGTTGTTGTAGGAGCTCATTAGAATGGCATTGCCCGTTTCACACAGGTAACATTTTTCTATGAATCAATTGTGGTAAGATTTGCTATAAATGTTTATTTGTATGAAAGGTTTGGGAATACTTTATCCATTTTGTTCTTTTAGGGTTTGTTGAATGTCTTTATAGATAGATAGATAGATAGATAGATAGATAGATAGATAGATAGATAGATATACTTTATTGATCCCAAGCTGGGAAATTCCAGTATAGCAGCAACATTACACACAGTAACAACACAAATAATTAAAGAATAAAATGCAATATAAAAAATGTATAAATAAATTGTAGTGCAAATAAAAATATAAAAATATATATATATAAGGTGCAGTGAACAAATGATGTACAAACATATAACATATAAGGTGCTTGGAGACTGTGTTGTTATGACCAGAGTTATTATTGTACAGTGTGATGGCATGTGGCAGGAAAGATTTCCTGTATCTGTCCCTTCGACAGCGGAGCTGGAGCAGCCTGTGAGAGAAGGTGCTCCGCTGTCTGGCCACTGTGTGGTGGAGAGGGTGCTGATCATTGTCAATGATGGACAGTTTTTTCAGCGTTCTCCTCTCCACCACGGACTCAAAAGACTCCAGCCTGAGACCTAATACAGAGCCAGCCTTCTTGATGATTTTATCAAGTCTGTTGGTGTCGCTGGCTCTGATGCTGCTGAGAAAATGGCACTAGCAACAACAGACTGGTAGATCTTCAACATCTTGCTGCACACGTTGAAAGATCTTAGCTTCCTCAGGAAATAGTCTGCTCATCCCCTTCTTGTACACAGCCTCGGTGTTAGATTTCCAGTCCAGTCTGTTGTCGATCACCACTCCCAAGTATTTATAGTCCTCCACCTCCTCCACCACCTCCCCCCTGATCCGTAGTGGCTGTGAAGGCATCCTCTTCTTCCTCCCGAAGTCGATCACCATCTCTCTGGTCTTGTTGACATTCAGCCTCAGGTGATTTGTTCGGACCACGCTACAAAGTTGTCTACCAGTGTCCTGTACTCACCCTCCCCTCCACCTCTTATACACCCGACAACAGCGTCATTGTCAGAAAACTTCTGCAGGTGACATGACTCAAAGTTGTACTGAAAGTCAGTGGTGTATAAGGTGAAGAGGAAGGGAGACAGCACAGTTCCCTGTGGAGCTCCTGTATCACTGATCACCACGTCAGACAGGACACTGCCCAGATGGACAAACTGTGGCCTGCCTGTCAAGTAGTCAGTAATCCAGGTGATCATAGTGTGGTCAACACCCATCACCCGCAGCTTCTCACCCATCAGCAGAGGCTGAATGGTGTTGAAAGCACTGGAGAAATCAAAGAATGCGATCCTCACAGTGCCTCCCCCACCATCCAGATGCATATGGGCTCGTTGCAGCAGGTAGATGACAGCATCATCGACTCCTAAATGGGGCTGATAGGCAAATTGCAGAGGGTCCAGAAACGTCCTCACCTGTGGCCTCAGCTGGGCTAACATCAGTCTCTCCAGGACCTTCATCACATGCGATGTTAGGGCGATTGATCTGTAGTCTGTATTCCATCTGCCTCTTTACCTGGCCTGTAGTCACCGTTGGGCGGGGGTTGGTGCAGATGTCATCAGTGGAGGAGGAGGGGGTGGTGGGGGGGAGGGGGGGCAGATGGAGAGGTGTTGTACAGGAGAATGCTGGGGGGAGGGTCGAACCATTTGGGACAGTGTGAGTGTGTGGGGGGATGGGGGTGTCGGAGGGGTATCAGGAGGTGAGCTAAACCTGTTGAAAAACTGGTTATACTGGTTAGCTCTATCCAGGCTCCCAGATGTCTGCCTGTCTTTCCCCTTCATCCCCGTGATGTGCTTCATTCCCGCCCACACATCCCTCACACTGTTCTGTTGGAGTTTGGCCTCCAGCTTTCTCCTGTAATTGTCTTTGCACGTCCTCAGCATCTCACTGAGTTCATGCTGCACTCTCCTCTGCTCCTCTCTGTTTCCCGACCTGAAAGCCTTCTTCTTGTTCAGGAGTGCCTTCAGGTCACTGATAATCCACGGCTTGTTGTTGAAGAAGCAGTGAACGGTCCGGGCTGGCATGGTGGTGTCCTCGCAGAATCTTATATAGTAGGAGTGACCCCGAATAGTCGACTATTCGACGATTCGATCGAAGGAGCCTGATTCGACTGCCAATCTCATAGTTGAATCGTTGGCAAAACACAGGATCATTCCGTTCGGGCTATAGGCGGTGCTGAATGTCTGATTTTATATATAGTTTATTTCTCCCAATAAATCATGATATATAGCCTATTTTTGTATAAATATCAAGTGCAAAACACTGCCGCCGTGGCGCGTCTATGACACAAGTGCCGCCCCTAGCACACATAGGAAGCGCCGCGCTATAGTCGTCTCCGGAGAAGAGGAAAAACAAAAGAAAAGAAAAAAGCGCCTTTTCGGCGGCACTTGACACACGGCGACGCTGTGAAATAGGACAGTGGCGTGAAATGTCGCGGGGCGGTGTGTCGCTGCCGCCGCCGGGGTGGGGGTGTACATAGACACCGCCAATGTCAAAGAATCTAAGAAGATTCTTAAGAAGATATTGGTGAATGAGGCCCATTGTTCTTATAATTCACATACATTTTCACATCTGTGAAAGAAGTTGTTTTCCACACCATTTAGACCTGTATTATGTTCTAATCAAATGTGTATCACAGCATCTTTGCATAGCTATAGTATAGTAGGATGTTTTCAATTTTCATATAAAAAATATTACTTCTGCTTCAATGGAATTTTATATTCAACCGTTATTAACCAACATCTTAATTATTACTTTAATAGTAGATTCTTAGCTGCCAGGCTGTTTCCTTCCAGCTAAAAGCACACACGCAGAGGTGGAAAGAGCACAAAAACATCTACTTGATGAAATTATACTTAAGTAGAAGTAAAATTATTGGTGCAAACATCTACTTGAGCAAAAGTCAAAAGTAGCTCATTTCAAATGTACACAGAGTAAAGGTTACTTAGTTACTTTTTTTTTTTTTTTTGGGGGGGGGGGGTTATGTCATCTTTCCAAATGCAATAAAAAAAAGTACAAAAACATATATAAAGCTCAAACTAGGTAATTTTTTTATTAATCCTTAACTTCAACCAAATCCGATGGGGTTTCAGTTGGATTTAGGACTGCAGAAGTTTTTTACAATTCATCCGTCTCCATCTCCATGTCTGACTACCGTCGTTTACCTGGTGCTGCATTTTGCCAGGGCCAATAGATTGGACAGTTTCTGGCATGCGGGTGCAGCATAGAAACTTAGGGAAACTTTGTTTTTTTCTACTTTGTAATGGAAGTGATTTAAAAAGCCATGTACATTACTTCAAACTAAATAAACTTAAGTAAAAGTAAAATTACTGATTGCCTGGCAATCAGTAAATTCAATTCAATTCAATTCAATTTTATTTGTATAGCGCCAATTCATAACAGAAGTTATCTCAGGGCACTTTTCAAATGGAGCAGGTCTAGACCAAACTCCTAATAACATTTACAGAGACCCAACAGTACCACCATGAGCAAGCACTTGGCACGGGGGCAAGGAAAAACTGCCTGTTAAAAGGCAGAAACCTTGGACAGACCCTTCGGCTCTAGGTGGGTGGTCATCTGCCTTGACCAGTTGGGGTGAGAGAGAGAGAGAGAGAGAGAGAGAGAGAGAGAGAGAGACTACATCAATACACTAATGAACATGATGATGAAGACAGCACCAATGATGGGGGACAGCGAGCAGCATCAACAGTAACTATATATAACTGGTAACTGATATTAGCAATGGCAGTCAAGCAGGACCATGGAGGCTCCGCCAGGATCCATGAGAACCTGCGAGACGAGAAAACACAAGAACTCCAGGGAAGAAGTGTTAGTAACATGCATTAATGGGACATGAATGTGTGCACACAGAGAGAGAGAGAGAGAGCGAGAGAGAGAGAGACTCAGTGCACCAAGGGAAATCCCCCGATAGTCTAGGCCTATAGCAGCATAACTAAGGGATGGTTCAGGACTCACCTGATCCAGCCCTAACTATAAGCTTTATCAAAGAGGAACGTCTTAAGCCTACTCTTAAATGTGGAGAGGGTGTCTCCCGAACCACAACTGGAAGCTGGTTCCACTGAAGAGGAGCTTGGTAACTGAAGGCTCTGGCTCCGGTTCTACTTTTAGAAACTATTGGAACCACCAGTAGCCCTGCATTCAGAGAACGCAGTGTTCTAGTGGGGTAGTAGGGTACTATGAGCTCTTTGAGATATGAAGGGGCCTGCCCATGAAGAGCTTTATAGGTGAGGAGGAGGATTTTAAATTCTATTCTAAATTTTACAGGGAGCCAATGCAGAGAAGCTAGTACAGGAGAGATGTGATCTCTTTTCCTAGTTCCTGTCAGTACTCGTGCTGCAGCGTTTTGAATTAATTGGAGCATCTTAATGGATTTATTAGGACAACCTGATAATAAGGAGTTGCAGTAATCCAGCCTTGAGGTAACAAATGCATGGATTAGTTTTTCTGCGTCTGTCTTTGATAGGATGCGTCTGATTTTTGTAATATTACGTAAATGAAAAAAGGCAGTCCTAGAGGTCTGCTTTATGTGGGAATTAAATGACAGATCCTGATCAAAGATAACTCCAAGATTCCTGACAGTGGTGCTAGAGGCCAATGTAATGCCATCTAGAGTAGCTATATCTGTAGACATTAAGTCTCTAAGGTTTTTGGGGCCAAGTACAAGAATTTCGGTTTTCTCTGAGTTTAACATCAGAAAATTGCAGCTCATCCAGGATTTTATGTCTTTAAGACATGTTTGTAATTTAGATAATTGATTAATTTCATCGGGTTTGATCGATAGATATAACTGCGTATCATCTGCATAACAATGAAAGTTAATGGAGTGATTTCTAATAATATCGCCTAAAGGGAGCATATATATAGTAAATAGTATTGGTCCAAGTACAGAACCTTGTGGAACTCCATGACTAACTGTAGTATTTATTGAAGATTCATCATTCACATGTACAAACTGTGAACGATCTGATAGATATGACATAAACCAGCTTAGTGCGGTTCCTTTGATGCCAATTTCATGCTCGAGTCTCTGTAAAAGAATACTATGATCAATGGTGTCAAAGGCAGCACTAAGATCTAATAATACAAGTACAGAGACAAGTCCATTGTCAGAAGCAATCAAAAGGTCATTATTAACTTTAACCAGAGCTGTCTCTGTGCTATGATGAACTCTAAATCCTGACTGGAAATCCTCGAATAAACTATTGTTGTGTAGAAAGTCACACAATTGTTTGGCGACTACTTTCTCCAGAATTTTAGACAGAAAGGGGAGATTAGAAATCGGTCTATAGTTGGCTAAAACCCCTGGGTCAAGAGTGGGCTTTTTAAGAAGGGGTTTAATTACAGCTACTTTAAAGGACTGTGGTACATATCCTGATAATTAAGAAAGATTAATCATTTCCAGTAAAGAAGTGCCAATTAAGGGTACAATTTCTTTAAGCAGCCTAGTTGGGATGGGGTCTAACAGACAGGTTGATGACTTTGATGAAGAAATTATAGAAGTTAACTGATGAAGACTGACAGCAGAGAAACACTCCAAATACACATCTAAGTTTGCACCAGTCAAAGTGTCTGATGTTGGAGAGCCAGCGATACCTATTGAGGGCATTTGGTGACTAATTTTCTCTCTAATAGTAATAATTTTATTATAAAAGAAGTTCATGAAGTCATTGCTACTTAAGTTGATGGGGATACATGGCTCAATAGAGCTGTGACTCTCTGTCAGCCTGGCTACAGTGCTGAAGAGGAACCTGGGGTTGTTTTTATTTTCTTCTATTAGTGCCGAGTAAAAGGCTCCTCTGGCATTACGGAGGGCCTTTCTATAATTTTTAAGATTATTTTGCCATATTAAGCGATTTTCTAATAAATTGGAAGCGCGCCATTTCCTTTCTGATTTCCTTGTTTCTTGTTTTAATTGACGAGTTTGTTGGTTGTACCACGGTGCTAGTTTCCTATGTTTTATTATTTTCTGTTTTCTAGGAGCGATAGAATCTAATGTTGATTGTAGAGAGCCTACAGCACTATTAACAAGATTATCAATTTGGGAGTGACTAAAGTTAATATAGGACTCGTTATATTCAGATATGGCATTGAATTAAACACTGATGCAATCTCCTCCTTAAATTTAGCTACAGCACTGTCAGATAGACATCTGCTGTAGGAAGTTTTGCTTAATGGCTTATAGTCAAATAATAGAAATTCAAAAGTTATTAAATAATGATCAGATAGGAGAGGATTATGTGGAAAAACTATTAAATGTTCAATATCCATGCCATATGATAGAACAAGGTCAAGAGTGTGATTAAAACAATGGGTTGGTTTATTCACACTCTGACAGAAGCCAATTGAGTCTATTAATGAGGTAAATGCGTTACTAAGGCTGTCATTTGTAACATCCACATGGACATTAAAATCACCTACAATAATTACTTTATCTGATTTAAGAACTAAACTTGATAGAAACTCTGAGAATTCAGATATAAAATCAGAGTACGGTCCAGGGGCGCGGTACACTATAACAAATAGGACTGGCTGTAGTGTTTTCCAGTTTGGGTGAGAAAGACTAAGAATAATGCTTTCAAATGAATTATAATTTAGTTTTGGTTTAGGGTCCATTAAAACCCTCGAATCATATATAGCTGCTACTCCACCTCCTCGGCCTGCGCCTCGGGGAATGTGAGTATTAATATGACTGGGGGGGGTGGATTCATTTAGGCTAACATAATCCTCATGGGACAACCAGGTCTCAGTAAGACAAAGCAAATCAATATCATAATCTGATATTAATTCATTCACTAGAACAGCTTTGGATGACAGAGACCTGATATTTAACAGTCCACATTTAATTATTTTATTTTGTGCTACTGAGGAGTTGGTTTTAATTTTTATTAGGTTTTCATGGTTAACTTCTCTTGTTTTTATTTCTTTACATAATGTAGGCGGTCGGGGGACAGACACAGTCTCTATGGGGTGGTGGGTGGGGGACTGTACTAGAGGAAGCGCAGAGAAGTGTGTTAAACAGCAACTCTGCTTCCTGGTCCCAACTCTGGACTGTCAGGTTTTAGAAATAAACTGCATCATATTCCTGGATAAGAGAGCCGCTCCATCCAACGTGGGATGGATGCCGTCTCTCCCAATCAAACCAGGTTTTCCCCAAAAAGGCTGCCAATTATCAATGAAGCCCACATGGTTTGCTGGACACCACCTGGACAGCCAGCGGTGGAAGGACGCCATGCGGCTATACATGACGTCACTGGTCACATTGGGCAGGGGTCCAGAGAAAACTACGGTGTCCGACATTGTTTTGGCGTATCTACACACCGATTCCACATTAATTTTAGTGACCTCCGATTGGCGTAATCGGGAGTCATCACCGCCGACGTGAATAACAATCTTATGATATTTACGTTTGTCTTTAGCCAGCAGTTTTAAATAGGATTCAACGTCGCCCGCTCTGGCCCCAGGGATACATTTAACTATGGCCGCTGGCTTCGCTAACTTCACGTTTCTGACTATAGAAGAGCCAATAACCAGAGTCTGCTCCTCAGCGGGTGCGTCGCTGAGTGGGGAAAACGTATTAGAAACGTGAATGGTCTGCGTAAATGCATTGCGTGGCCTCACACGGTACGTCAGACATTTTTTTCTGAAGCAGTATGTCCGGTCTGACTGTGGATTGGGGGATGAAAAAGGACATGCGATGTGCCCCCGAGACCTCTCTATGCTCTTTATTCATTTTTCATCATCCTCTTTCGCCAGTCTCTCTCTCTCTCTGTCTCTCTCTTGTGTAACCATCTCAGCACAGGCGAAGCAGTGACCCTAATAGTGCTGCCAGTGTTTTTTATTGACAAAATAGATAGCTAGAAATAGATTTGAAGAGATGTGTGTTTACTGGCCTCCGCCTCTCACAGCCCCTTCCAAACGTCCAAAATATTTTGTTTCTTCAGAATGTATTATGTAAATAGATTTACATCAGCGCCATTATTTGTTTAAATGGCTGTCTGTAAATATGTAAGTAATGTCAAAAAATTAAAAATATTGAAGAAAACTTTTTTTAATGAACTTTCTTGAGAAAGTCTTAAGAATTGACCAATGCAAAGCACCAACATTGTTGTTGTTTAATGAAGAGGTATACTCATTTTGGGTTTTTTAAAACTGTTCCCTGTGGTCTTTACAAGAAGTTAGTGACGTTTATATATTAAAAACTCCTAAATCCAGCTTCTGCAGTGTAATTAATCATTTTAAAAGTATTGCCGGGTCCAAATTGAATGTTTTGTTTATCCCTGTCTAACATGTCTGACGTTTGGTTCCCGCTTCTAACAAGGCTTGTGAGTCAATAGTATAACGACGTTGGTATCACGTGGTATCTCTGTGTCGTCAGCGATTAAGATTATCAATGTGGAAAAATAGCTTGACAAAAAATGACTTTGAGAGAGAGAGAGAGATTTTCGTAATTTCTGATGTCCCACTACATTTGCGTTACTCAAGTTCAAAATGTTTGTAAATATTTAACATGTCTGACATGTTTGAAATGTCACCTGGACCTTTTCCAAGTCCAATTGAAACTAGACATGTGCATCTGGCTGGCACATAAAACCAAATAAGCCTATTGTGGGAACTCAACATCACACTGTTCACCACATCGCATATTCCAATTGCAGCCTACTACACAAACATATATTTTGTAAGTTTCCATTAGATTCGACTCACTTAATAAATCCAGATGCCCACATTGTTGTTCGAGACGCTGGCTAACTTTATCCCGGTCGTTCTCTATGCACTACTGCAGCCCAACGTTTCCATCTAGTGGGCGTCAGGGGTATTGTTGCTGGGCAGAATTGTGTCTAATTATGGTCATTGTTTTAAGCATCTCCTGCTGCAAACATGTGTTCTTGCAAGTATCACGTCTATCTAGTCTGATATCTCCAATGACCGAATAAAAACTCGACTTTTCAGTTTGGTATAGCCTACTGAGATAACGGCAAATCAAATGGTTACCTCAAATGGTTATGTAAGAATAAGAGTAATTGAGTTTAGGAAATGTTTTTCCGAGCAAAGTCCAGAGTACAACATAGGCCTTAAGGGTAAAAACAAAAACAACTATATTTCTGCTAACCCATCATGCGTTTTACGTTTAGAAAAATGCTTGTTTCGCGGTATCTTTAAATGCATGTGGTCATTAAAACCACTCGTCTTTTAAAGGTTATTTACATGTTTGTAAAAGGGGAGGAGGAATATTATAAGTGTCCGGTGTAAACATGCTGATCGGTAAATTGTGTATTTGGTGGGGTGCTCCGGCGTAAGCAGCCACTGTGTGGCGCTGTTGCATATATCGATTATGCCGATATGTATAAATCTCTCCATTACCATCTACATATCGATTATTGCATTTGCATTGTTGTGAAGTGTTTGTGTGCGATATACGATACCCTCCAAAGAAACATCACAGTGGCAGTTTGTTTTCTTTCCAAAATACATTTCCCACTATAAGTATTTTATTATCAAAATGCATTACATCTCTTTTGCTCCTTGAATCTTTCTGAAGGGATGGGGTGGTGGAGGGGGAAGTTAAAAAACAGTTACTGCTATGCAAGGAAACCAACAGAGAAAAAAAGATTTAAAAAAAACCACCCATGAATATTATAATGCAGTGCAGTTTTGTTCATTCATTTTTTGTTCCTTTGGGTGGACTTCCGGAAGTAGTGGCAAGCTACTTCCAGGAAAACAAATCCAGGTCATTAGTTTCCAACCACATGTCAAGTTGGACCCTAAAACAAATAGATCATGCATTTTAAAAAGCACCCCGTCTCTACATTTCTTTCTATACAAAGTAGTACACATTCACAATATTTTATTGTTGTATGGTGTCCGATTTAGTTTTTAAGGTGCTTGTTAATTTTGGGCCAGATCACTTTATCTTTTGTCAAACATTCAGTATCTCCTTGGTTCCGTCTGTTGGGCACCCAAGGCTTGGTGTATGTGGGGGGGGGGGGGGGGGGGGATTCGGTTTGTGTGCCTTTCAAGGGCAACCCAGTGTGTTTGTGTATGCCTATAAAATCTAAAAACCTGTAGAAGATCCGGTCCAAAGCGCGGATATATTAAAAGTGTTTCTCGTTCTCGTGAGGTCTGGGCGAAGAGAGACAACAAGCAAAGAAAACAAACGTTTTCACAAGGTCCCACCATGGTGGTAATGGCACGTCTTTAATGTTCTGTTACACCGAGGAGTCGTCTGCTCAGGTGAGGGGACTCTTGTGGAAAAACAACACAAAAATGATTACAGCATTTCCTGGAAATGGAAAAATGTGATGAAGCAGCTCTTGCGTAAAAACGAGAACACAGCAGCATTTTTTCTAATACACATATATACACATATATACACATATATATACACATATATATATACACATATATATACATATATATACATACAAATCCTATATATAATCCAAACCATCCCACAGAGAACTCTTCCCCATTTTCTTTGTTGGTATACGGAATGCATGGATCGGTCAGAAAGAATAATTTCTTGTTTAAAAAAAAAGAAATCATTTATATGTAAAAATCCAAAAGGATTCAAAGAAATACAATGAGATAAACCCAACAAAATGGTAAAAGAAATAAGGTCAGATTCTCATTTGTGCCTGCATTCCAACATAGAATAGGGCTGTTATGAACAGTACAAGATTTGGCGGAAGTACAACTCTTCGTAATGACAACTCTGAATGTATCGGCTCGTGGGGTCCAAAAGTGGATTTCAGATTTCAAGAGAAAAGAAAAAACACACCAAAGAACGTGAAACTCAAAAACCAAACGAAACAAAAACAAACAGGACAAAAAAAAGGCTGCAGCACCATGATTAAGAAGACTTACGGAAGTCTCCATGATCTGTATCAGCAAAATCTTACAGTGAAAACAAAGCACTAAAGTGAAAAGAAAACATTCAGGTGGGTGGTGAGAAAACAAAAAGAAAGAAAGAACAGAACATAGCTAAGTGGAAAGGGAACCAAAGGCTTTGCGTTGTGTGGTAATCCCATGGAATGATCCTACTCAAGGAAGTTCTCCTGCTCAGCTCCTCCTCTCGCTTGTTTTATATAGACGAGGAAAGACTGTGTTTGCACTCTGCATACCTCTCCAATAAATCAAGCACGCATCTTCACTGCAGGAGAAATTGGATCGCCGAATCCGTAAAAGAAAAAAAATCAAATAAATCGAAACACAATAGAATGTTTGCTCCAGTAACTGTATGTGTTCCTCTGATTGAGTAGCAGGACAATGGGTACACACAGTCTCTTAGAACTCTGTACAAGTATTTTGCGTTTGTTTTATTTTTGTTGATTTGTTTTCACTCTTTCGGCAATAACCATACCGGCGCACAGTCCCGAGATGTGGGAAAAACACTGGAGGGGGGAAGGATGGAGGGGGAATTTCAAGTTATATGTGATCTCTTTTTTAGAATGTCTTTTTTTTTCAAACTTGCTTTTTGCACTGACTCCTTCACGGTGTCCATAGTCAGTGATTAGCTTTGTGCAGGATGCATCATGAATCCAATATGAGAACAGAACATAAGAATATAAACCACAAGAGCACAAGTCCTTGCTCCTCGTACATTTGCTCTGAGCCCCGCCCCTCCCCTCCCCCACCTTCCTGAGCAGAACCACAGGCTTTGAGAGGTCGAGAAGCATCACACACACACACACACACACACACACACACACACACACACACACACACACACACACACACACACACACACACACACACACACACACACACACACACACACCTAAAAGCTTCCAGACTGTGTCCGTAAACCCGAGCCCTGCAGTGGCGGGTGTGGGAACTGGGCGAGGGAGGGTGTGGCTCCGTGGCGTGGTGGGTAGTGTGGGGCCCCTGAGGGGGACGACAGCAGCCTGGCGCCTGCCTGCAGCGCCCCCTGCTGCTGCTGAGTGAGTCTACAGGCCTGGGAGGCCAGGTCCATTTTAGCCTGCCCGTGGCCCCTGGAGCCTGGGGTAGTGGACCCCACCGCGCTGCTGCTGCTTAGCAAGCTGGCTTTCAGGTGGCTGCTGCTGCCGCCACTGTTGTTACTCTGCTGGTGTAGAGGGCCCCCTGGTGGCCTGGGGTCTGACGACGAGGAGGGGTGGTGGTGACCGGGGTAGGACGAAGGGGGGTGGTCCTGGGAGAGGCGGGAGTAGAAGCATTGGCCCGACGACGGACTGTAGGACCCGTGAAAGGGAGAGGGGCTGCTCTGCTGGTGGAAGGAGGGGCTGTCCACCGACCGCTGGCCCTCAGACGACTGCACACAAGCACACAGACCAACACCATTACCCTTGCTGCCTCTGCAATCATTTACTACTTTAACCTTTTCTTTCTTTAACCTTTTCATTCTTCACCTTCGCCTCTTTCTCAGGTTTTTGCCGAAAATAACATATCCAAAGTGAATAGACTATATCTCCACAACTACAAGGGCTTATAAATTCATCTTGGTACCAAAAGAAAGATAACACCTGTAAGAGAAATAATCAATGTGGATTCTACCGGATCAGAGTGAATAAAGCTAGAACACATAAATGGAATGGATTTAATTTCTGCCTGAATTCAATTTCATGTTTTAGAGTGAATACCACCTAGTGCATTATCAATTAGTAGCACTATAAGCCATAGCACAACATCTGGTGGGTGCCTGGGTCAGGATTTGATGCCAATAAAGTGAAGGAGAGCCAAGATGGAGAGGTTTTAGTAGAGATAGGTTTAGGCGAAGTCTCCAAATAAAAACAATAAATCCAATGCAAAAATGCAAACATGATGAGACACAAACAGTTGAGTATCTTGAGAACCCATTGTTCAATTTTGACATTTGACCCTCTCTATTGAAAGGTCAGGGTGAATAGAATTGAATGACACCAAGCCAAACCATTGCAATTGCACCGTATGGCCACCAGATGGCGATATAGACTGTTCTGATTGAAGGCAATTGACCTATTTCCTGTGAAACCTTCTCTTACCTACCATACATGATTGTAAACATGATTGTAAGGTTTCAAAATGGTGCCCAGACACTGGATTATCTGTTTATGGTGGTTTTAAGTGACCAAACACAGATTTGATGACAAAAACAACAAAGGTAAAGATACATAATTTGTGAACTAGAAAAAGTGAAGTTTGTTCTTGATGGTTTTTGGCCTCTAGTTTCCTAGATTTTCATATGGAATTTAGTTTGTGTCAATAAAAAAATATTGCTACTCTTGTAGTTACATGCTTATCATTTTGTTTGGGGTTGGAATTATGTTTCATTTAGCCAACAATGGACTAAAGGTTGAGGATCTAAACGTTCTGGGGTGTATCACGTGACTGCTTTCACATGGTCAAATGCCTTACGACGTCTTTGCTTTTGGGAGGGGGTGGGGCCCGGTCTCAGGATGAAGAGTTATACACAAGTTATACACAATTATAAAATGGATAGTCCCAGTCCTTGATTCTGATTGGCTCAAAGCCGTTGTAAAATACCCTAAAACACATACCTGCTGTAAAAAAAAAATCACTTTTAGTATTAATGCGCCTGTATGCTAAAGCAGGTATGCTAGCCTGTGTTGCTTGGCAACCATTTTGCTGTCTTGAGGAACTATATTGCTTGGCGGAAGAATGATGATTTGTTTTCAATAAATTAGGTTGCTATGCGTTTATTTTAGCCATTTGGAAGCGTTGTGCCTAACAACGCCCCCTAGCTGTTCTAAAAATCACGGCCTCAAGTGGCTTATTGCTTTAATAGACTTGGAGGAGATGCGCACCTGTTGGGAGAACACAGAGGGACTGTAGCGGGGTGGGCTCTTGGTAGGAGAGGCCACGGATCCTGGCTGCTGCTGCAGCTCATATCCACCTGCAATGGACCGCCAGGGAGGTGAGATTCTGCCTCACAGAGAACCACACTAGGCGCAAAGCAATGTGAAACAGAAGGAAGAGGCGTGGTGTACCGGGTTCCTTGTTGGTGTCGGTCTTCTTCAGAATGCGGTCCATCTTGATGCTGCCACGCAGCACGCGCTCCAGTGCCCCCCGGCCCTCCCTGAGGCGCTCCACGCTGGTCGGGACCATCCTGAGGTAGAGGGGGGGCACAACAGTGATGATTGGTTAGGTCTTCATGTCATAACAACCCTACTTTGGTATTTGGTCTATAGGGGGAACAAAACATCAACTTGTTGTTCTACAGTGTTAGTTGATGCCCTAATGAGTCAGTTAGGGATGTCCCCGACTAAGAATCGTCGAATCATGTTTATTTCTTTTTTTTTGCTCATTGATCCATATTCTCATTTGCGACATTGGTGGTGCACACCGCCGCTGAACGGCGCGCGTCAAAACGATGGTCCAACTACGCAGAAGATGTATAATTCAACCTGTTTCAGTGTCCTCACCAGTGGCTGTTGCTCTCCTGCGCTGTGGACTGCGGGGGGCTGACCTCCTCTATGTGGGGGGTGGAGGACGAGGCGTGGCCAGGGGAGGAGAAGGAGCTCAGCGGGGAGGCAGGGGGCTGCAGCTGGTGGTGGTGATGGTGGTGATGATAGGGATCCTGGCTGTAGTGGAAGCCAGGCTGGTTGCCGAGGACAACGCCCAGGGAGGAAGAGGAGGAGCTGCCGAGGTCAGAGTCTCGCCCGCTTCCCTGCTTCCTCTTGCGGTACTCGAGCAGGGACACCTGCGTGGGTGTGGGGGGGGGGGGGGGGGGGGGGGAGCCTTGAGTTAGCCAATCTGCTGCGCCTGGGGCCTCCTGCTGCTCAGGATGGACATACAAACTTACATCACGTCTCCAACAGAGAGGAGATACTGCTGGCTGCCCTGCATCACTTGTTATTCATTCAAGCTGTATAGAGAGATTGCTGTCGCACATGCACCAAGACATCTGCAGTACTCGCTTGAAATAACCATTCCTCCAACCGAGCCTACATGTTGTACTGTGTCAACATTTACATTCCTCCAACAGAGCCTGCATGTTGTAATGTGTCAACATTTACATTCCTCCAACACAGCCTACATGTTATAATATGTCAACATTTCACAAGTTCATCTTGTGTTTGGTAAACTCTTTAAACAAACTCAGCAACATACCTTTTAGTTAAAGCTGGATCACATTGTCCAACATTGGTAAACGTATACCCAATACAACATCCACACATTTGATATAAACACACACAAACACAGTGAAGACAACGGAATGGCAACGCTCAGCCCTCGGGGGGGGGGGGGGGGGGTGGGATAGATGCATAGATGCGCAAGCAGAGATGGTTGACCAGAGAGTAGGTTATGTAGATGGATGAACCTGAACCCAAGCCTTCTCAAGAGAAGCCTTGAATGTTGGGATTAATGGGGCTGGTCTCTCCTGTTGCAGGGTATGCTCCATTCTGACCCACACTAGTGAAATGCACAATGTATATTTGGGGGAATCTAACAAAAAACAGTAAACTACACATACTGTCCCTGAGATGGACAATAGCCTCCAAACGGGATGTGCTAGCAACTAGCTAACAGTATGTTCTTGCAGTTTAGAAACAGCACACATATGCTGCCAAAATGGACAACTAGCACAAAAATGGAGGGTTTTGAGTGGGTGCATTCACGTCCAATTGGGCTGGAACCCTGTATTTCTATGAAGATACTTTGTGCAAACTGCTATTCTGTGAGCAAGACCTACAGGTTTAGATGTGCTTTGAAAAACAGGCTGGCAGAAAAGGAGTCATGAATGGTATGTAGCAAATACAGAAGGGCTTTCAATTAACTTTAATTTAGTGCTGGTAGGCAACCAATGCATTTACTGAACCTGACTGAAAAAATATATAACAAAAACCTGCACCACAGCAAATAAATGTAAACCAAATGTAGGGAATTTTAGGAGGTTAGGACAGACTGGATCATAGTGTATGTGGTGGGTGTTTTATGCAGATGCAAAAAACAAAACGAAAATATTGACATGCACACTTCTAGAGATGTATTTGATTAGGGAGAATATATTCACCATATTCTGTACTGGCTTGTATTGACTTCTTACAGCTATAGCCTGGTAAGCTGGCCTCCCTGCCAGCAGACTAATGCCATGCTGATTGGCCCTCTGCCTTGGAAAAAAAGCAGGAAGAAAGACTTGGCAAAAGGTTTCAACCATCACTCAAAGGGACGAGGAAGAGGAAAGTAAGGACAGAACAGGTATAGGAGGTATGCAGGAGGAAGAATAATATAGAGGTGCTATATATTCAAAATCATTTCTCTCACACACACACACACACACACACACACACACACACACACACACACACACACACACACACACACACACACACACACACACACACACACACACACACACACACACACACACACACACACACACACACTCTCCCGGCCAACTGACCTAAATAAACAATTACACCAAGTAGATTTGGGACAAAGTTAATAAGGCTGAAACACAAATTGTTACGCCTTGCTTTATGTGCGTGCATTGCTTGATAAACTACAGCTTGTGCTCTAACTCAACATGAATACCACAGCGTTCATTTATATACACAACGTCACTGTAGGAACACAGACACTGAAACAACTTGCCTTCTTCTTTATCGGTGGGTGGCCAGTGTGGGGTGGCGTGCCGCTGTCCGGGTAACCAGCACCGTACTGGGGCTCGCTGCAGGGAGACATGCAGCCGGGGCCCGTGTCCCCCAGGGCACCCTGGCTGCCTACGCCCCCAAAGAAGGGCTCCACCGGGGAGAAGCTGCCCTCCGACTGGGAGAGGCGCTGGTCACTGGCTGTCGGCGTGCCCAGGTTGGCGTTGAGCGGGGAGCACGTGTATATGAGGTTGAACTCTGTCCTGAAGGCCTGGTCACGGCCCGGAGGCAGGGGGGCAAGGTCCGAGGGGGGGCAGGAAGCTGATGCGAGGCCGCTGGAAGCAGGGAGGCCCTGGGACTCATTCCCGTGGGGCACTCCGGGGAGGGAGGAATCTTCTGAGGCGGGGGGCGCGGGGCTCCCCAAACTGGAGTGCAGGGAGAGGTCTTGGACAAGGGGCTGCGGGCCGTCGCAGTCTGTCTGCAGGCAGGGCTGGGGAGGGGTCACAGAATCCAAATATGACATTGTGAAAACTAGGATTGGCTTTGTTGCTAGATATGATGACGAAGAAGGGGCTGCGTAGAAGAGAACTCACCTCAGGAGAGATGGACTTGGGCCGGTGTAAGGGGGAGGCCTCTGGGGACGATATGTTCTGCAGGGTAACAGAAAAAGACAAGGACATTCATTGATAACTGAGAGGATCAGACAGGGCCAATAGGACTAGGAGTGCTGGCTGTACTATGTACTAAACCAAGTTCTGTACGTTCTTAATAGATACATTATGAAGTCAGCTGACTGACATGAGTTGGCTTATTAACTTTGCACACCATTTCACTATGGCACTTCAGTTGCAGTGATAATCTAGCGTGGGAACCAGACGAATCTACGAGCTTGTGTTTTATTTGCTCTGGCAGAAGCGTCTGGCCCCCCTCCCATTCAGACAGATTTCCAGCCGATCTGGCCCGGGTCGGACAAATCACAAATGTTCACCTAATACAGGGCGAGCTTGATACGATGACTGTACAGAGGAGCACCCTTAAGGCATTTTCGTAAACAAACAAGGTGGCTGCCACTGATGTGGAACGGTATGTTGAAGCTGCTATCGCGACAGTTTAAAAAGAAATTGATTAGGGATGTTCCTAGTGACTAATTTCCCTGACGTTTAAAAATAAGTTTTGTGAATGACTAGTCTAAAAGTAAGAAAACACTTCTTTTTTTCCCCCCTTCCCACACTTTCAACTTGCAGTCCATAGACCCCCCCCTCCCCCGCCTCTCTCTCTTTGCATACCACGGATCATGGAGATGAAGAACAGAGAACTGATGTGTGCCACCCAGCTGATTACTATATTGCAGGTTTACTATGTATCTTTTCGGTAACGGTCTGTCGACTGCCTTAGCACCGCTTTCACCCACCCATCGCGGATAGAAGATGGGGCTTGCCTCATCAAATTGTTTTTTTTTGTTTTGTTTATGCCACCTGGCGTAATATTTGTGCTGTTCCTTGTCTTTGTATGTTCCTCAAGGCCCCCCCCCCCCCCAAGCATTCACTCCATACCCCAGACCCCCACATGTGCAGTATCCAGTATCTACGTATGCATGCAAAGCATCAGCTGTTGTTCTTGGTACATGTGCTCTTACTCATTGCTCTTTTTTTTTTTTCTCTTCTCCTTTTCTCTTTTGAATAAATGGTGATTAATGCTATAAAAGTGACCTCATGGAATGTAAACGGAATTCAGAATACTGTTAAAGGATATAAGATCTTGTCACATCTAAGGGCACTTGACACTGATATAGCAATGTTACAGGAAACCCATCTTAATAGGGAAGAATCACTTAAATTAAAGCAAAGATGGGTGGGCCAAGTGTTCTCCTCCCCAGGCTCTAGAGGGTGTAGAGGTGTGAGCATTTTGATCTCTAAGAAAATCTCATACAACCTAATTGATATGGAGATGGATAAAGAAGGCCGATATCTGATATTATTTGGCAATTTGCAGAACGAAAAATGCACAATGGTTAACATTTATGCTCCCAATTCTGCTCAAGCATCTTTTTTATCCCCTATTATACCCCGCTTGGCACGGCATGCTAATCATCCCATCCTAATGGCGGGCGATTTCAATCTAGTCAGAGATGCCCTGATAGATCGCTCAGGTTACCCTCTTCCAGTTGATAAGTCATTGTCAAGTGCCTTTAATGAGTTGTTAGAATCACTGGCTTTGTCTGATGTATGGCGATTATTGAACCCTCACTCTCGGGAATATACATTCTACTCAAAGGTGCACAATTCGTATTCTAGAATTGATTATCTCCTATTATCCAACTCTCAGGTAGAAAAGGTTATCAACGCTGAAATATATAGTATAGTCTTATCGGACCATGCTCCCCTTGCAATTATATTCTGCCTAAGTCCTATTGTTAATAAACCTAAACAGTGGAGATTCAACAATGCACTTTTAAAAGATGACACCTTTGTCTCCCACATTAAAACCAGAACAGAGGAATTTATATCTATAAATACAGCCTCTGTTTCCTCTATACAAACTGTTTGGGAGGCCTTCAAAGCCACCTGTCGAGGTTGGATAATTAGTTACGCATCAGCAAAGCACAGGGAAGCTGTGGCAAAGAAAGTTAAATTATGTAATGAACTTAGATCATTGGAATTGCAACACATGCAAGACCCCACTAACCAAGTGTTAAAGAGCTCTGTCCTCTCAATAAGGGCCGACTTACAAGTAACAATACATGAGGAGACTGCATTTGCCCTGTACAGGCTTCGTAGGAAACACTTTGAGTGTGGGGATAAAGCTGGAAAGATGCTTGCTCTACAGCTTAAACTGCTTGAGAGCAAGCCATGTATCCCAGCTATAAAGAACGCTAAAGGCACAATTATAACGGATCAAAAGCTAATCAGTGATGCTTTCAGAGAGTTCTACTCAGAACTATATCAAAGTGAGTGCCTAGCCCAAAATCACAACTTGGACAGTTTTTTAAGGAATGTGTCACTCCCTGTATTAAGTGTTGCTCAGGTAGATGAACTGGAGAATTCCATTACAACCAAGGAAATTGTGACAGCTGTAAAATCACTATCATCTGGCAAGAGTCCAGGAGAAGATGGATTTACAAGTGAATTTTACAAATGTTTTCTGGATGCATTATTACCTTTGCTGGTTGAGTTGTACAACGACATGATTGAATCTCAGTCAATGCCATTGTCAATGCGTACAGCCATAATATGTTTACTTCCTAAGCCCGGTAGAGATCATCAATTAATGGGCAATTATAGGCCTTTAAGTCTCTTAAACAATGACTACAAAGTGTTTGCAAAGCTCCTTGCTCTTCGCCTGGAAAAAGTAGTTCCCTCTCTTGTAAACCTGGACCAGGTGGGATTTATAGCTGGCCGCCAGTCTGCTAACAACATGAGAAGACTGTTTCATGTAATGCACAGAGCAGGCTCACTTCAGCGTCCAGCGATGGCAATATCGCTGGACGCTGAGAAAGCCTTTGATAGAATAGAATGGCCATATTTATTTAATATTTTATCTAGATTTGGGTTTGGTCAGGTATGTATGAAATGGTTTAGGACACTTTACTCTGACCCAGTTTCCATGATTAGAAGCAATAATATATTATCTGAGCCCTTCCAATTGTATCGAGGGACACGACAGGGTTGTCCAATTTCCCCCTTAATTTTTATTTTGGCTCTCGAGCCTTTAGCCTGTGCCATACGCGCTAGCTCTAACATAAAGGGTATCCCCATGGGCGGCCACCAGTTTAAAATGAATTTATTTGCTGATGATATTTTATTAACTCTAATTGACCCTCTTCAATCTATTCCTAGAGTATTGGAGACAATTAAAACCTTTAGTCTGCTCTCGGGCTATAAAATAAATGGGGGTAAATGCGAAGCCTTACCATTAAACCCCCTTACTCACTCGTCTCATTTGGGCTCAGCCCCATTTATTTGGAAACCTGAAGGTATTAAATATTTAGGTATAACGGTTAAAACACCAATCAATAAGATTTTTGATGCCAATGGTCCAGGTTTACTTAAAATAATTAAAGAAGATTTGAAAAGATCGTCAACTTTACCCTTGTCATTATGGGGCAAGGTAGACATATTAAAAATGAATGCTCTGCCGAGACTAGCCCATGTAATATCATCTATTCCCCTTCAATTCCCTCAATATTGGTTTAAAGATATACAGTCTATATTCTCTACATTTTTATGGAAGAATAAAAAACCGAGAATCAGTTATAAAAAGATGTCCATGCTGAAGAGTAAAGGAGGTCTAAGTGTTCCTGATATGTATTTATATTATCTCGCATACAATGCCAGATTTCCCATTGTATGGGACTATAGCACCAAAACCTGTAAGCCAAATTGGGATTGGTTAGAGGAACAGATAATTAAAGATCATAATAAACATATATCCCTGCCATCATTATGGTACTGTCCTAAAGATATGGCTGGCATAGACAATCCAATAATTAGGTGCTCCATTGACATAGTAAAGCTTGTGCATAGAAGGCTAGGCATTGTGGGGAGTTCTCTTCCCTCCTGCCCACTATGGAGTAACCCTCTTATTTCAGCAGGCGGCCTCCCTTTAAACATCTCTGCTATGAAAAATTGTGGATTGCATACATTAGGGCAAATTGTGAAGGATAACACCATGATACCTTTCTCTGAAATGCTATCGAAATTTAACATGAATAACTCAAGTTTCCTCTCCTATCTCCAGCTCAAGGCTGTTACTACCAAAATATCCTCAAAAGGAGCAAGTGTATGTAGTCAGGAACACTTAGACAAAACGTTAAAAAAACTTGTGGGTGGAAAAGGTCTGGTCTCAGGCATTTATAAATTATTACTCCTATCCTCCTCTAACACCAACATTAGAGCTCAGTCAAGATGGGAGGAAGATTTAGGCATCTCACTTTCCCAGCAGGAATGGGACAGAATCTGGAATAGCTCTGTATCTTTTACTAAATGTGCACGTTTTTGGATTATCAACTTTAAAATCTTACATGGGGCCTATATCACGCCTTACAAGCTAAACAAAATGGATAACTCTGTATCACATCTATGCTGGCATGGGTGTGGGCAAGTAGGCACCCTGGCCCACTCCCTCCTGTTTTGTCCTGCTGTCAAGGCCTTTTGGGATGCAGTCAGAGACACATTGTCCCAAATTTTAAATATTGAACTGATTCTTTCTCCAGCCACATGCCTGTTAGGTGTCCAACCGTCTGGCATGAACTCTTTAATTGCGCAAACAATTGTCTCACTTGCTTGTCTTACAACTAAACGTACAATACTAATGAATTGGAAAGTTAGAAACCCTGACTGTTTTAACATGCTGAAATGGTTGGATGAATTCTTAAACATTGTAAGCATGGAAAAGGCTGCTTCCACCTTCTTGGACCTTCACAGGAGGGAGGACGGTTTATGGGACATAATTAGAAACTTTATGACAGCACAGCACCTTGCCCTCACCCCACCATAATGTTGTCCCATTGATTCAAGACTGACTATTTTGTACTGCACCCCCCCCCTCCTCCCCATGAGTATGTCTTGTTTATGTAATCTGTTTCAGTATTGTAATGTTTTTTTTTTCTTTTCTGTCTGTCCTTTGTTTGTCTGCATTGTACATTTTCCAATAAAATATGAATATTAAAAAAAAAAAAAGTAAGAAAACACTCAGAAAACAGTAAAAATTGTGCAGATTTTAATCTATAAGGCCAAACATTGTCTGAAAAAAGATTGGGTGTATGATAACCCTATGTAAATGCTTCATCATGTTTTTCAATAAACAAATGCGCTGAAAAGTGAAAAGGGTGACATGTATCATTGCAGTCGGGTATCATGTAGAAAATGTGTTGTGCATTGCACCAGTTGAACTGTTCAGTAAAGGGGTGGAAACAGTTAGGAATTGTCTAGCTTTGGGTGTTTAAATCTAAATAATCATCCAAAATAAATCTTTGTCTGTCAAGAGACGTGATAACGATGATCGCAGTACTTTTTTTCTCTTCTCATTTTATCGATCCTTTGTGAGCAAGCTGTTCGCGTGAGCAGCTGTTCGCTCTAACTTAGTAGACATAACGAAAGTTAAGACATAAGTAGTCAATATAATCTGGGGGATCATGGTTACTTTACTGTGAAATGGACTGAATTGATTGAGCAGAGTTCAATCCTTCAGCAGGGGCATGAGCTCGTTCATACATCCATGGTTATTATTCAATGTCTAATTAAAACAGTTCATACATCCATGGTTATTATTCTATATCTAATTAAAACAGGTATTTAAATGGAGAGACCAACTGATCGCGAATGGCAGCGCACCTGACATGATCGCAGTCACTGACATTACTGAAGAGCGCTATTGAGAATTGTGAACCAGATTAAATGAAATCATTAAAATAACGATTAGATGTTTTGGGAAACTACACGTTGTTTAACGTTGGTTAATTAGGCCCATTAAAAGCATGGTCTAATTCTTATATGCATATTCTATCAAAAGTGCATGGCGTGCTTCCATGGTTCTTATAGGCCACCGGCAGAAATGCTTTCCTCGGAGAGAAAAAAAAAGCGTTTAACCGACTACTATTTCTGATAAACGAATAGTCGTTTAGTCGACTAGTTGCGCACATCCCTAAACTGGATGCTATATTTTCTCTAAAAGAACAACAACTGCACTTAAAGATTTTGTTGATAAGAAAGACGACGGTGTTACGGGGTTAAGCATTTTGTGTTTATTTTCTATGCTCCGTTGTGCTGCTCTGCCTCCATGTTCCTAGTAGGAGACTGGGCGTTACCATGGCAACTGGGAGTGACTGATTGACTGAAGGCCGGCCCCCCCCAAGTATAAAAGCCTGCCTACTTCCAAGATGGCTCTCTCTCACCACCCTTCCTTTGTTAACTCTGGTCTGTTCAATCCGTATGTATGTTTGATCTTTTATTTTATGGTGGGAGCGGTTGCGTTTTTCTTTTCTGTTTTTGTAGTAGCAATCTCATTTTTAGTTAACCAAATATGGCTCTTTTTGTGAAATCTCGGGAAGTTCAATATTCCATCTTGAACTAAAAAACAGAAATAAACCAATACATTTTTCTTTCCCGAAAATCCGTTTCCTCTTGAGTTATTATGTTATTTGTTCACAAGTTTTAATGTGGGCTTGTAACATAAATGGGGGCTCGTCCAGGATATATATATTTTTGCGTGTTTATCTCAGGGATTGCGCATTTAAATTGTCCTTTTTGGGAAACGTTTTTACTGTGTCCGCGCATTTGTTTACCCTTTTTGACGCGTTAAGGAGATTGCGTTTTTGACACAGTATTTCGTTTTTTCTCAGTGTGCCAGGCTACCAGCGCTATCTTTCACTTTTCGCTTTCCCTTTATGTGAATTTTTTATCGGTCTTAATCTGCTGCTTCTTTGGCTGTTTTTTCGCCTTGTTCGATCTAGACAAGTTCAATAAATCTCCAACTCCCGAAGCTTTCTCTGACGCGACGCGCGATGATCTGGTGAGAGTTGCAGGTCATTATAAAGTAGAGGTTCGGGGTAGTCCATCTAAAGCAGAAGTTTTAGATGGTCTTACGGAAGCTTTGGGCCGTCTTGGTATATTTACGGACGGTGACAAGGTACCTCCCGTAACACCCCCTGCTGCTCCTGATCCTCCAATCACACCTACGGTCACCAAAGCGGCACTCGAACTCCGTCGATTAGAGTTAAAAGAAAAGGAGATTGAATGGGAGTGAGAAAAAGCACGACTCGAAGCAGACAGACGAGAAGAGAGACCACGAGCTTAGAATGCGAGATATGGAACTCGCCCAAGCCATTCGTTTAAAATAATTGGATCTTAAAGCTCGTGAATCTGGCATTAACATTTCAAGCCAGCATTTTGATGTCACTCGTAATATAAGACTTATCCCAATGAGAAGGATGTGGATAAGTTCTTTGCTCATTTTGAGAGAGTCGCTACAGTTTTGAAATAGCCACGAGATGTGTGGTCCATGATGTTGCAATGCATTTTTGTGGGTAAAGCGCAGCAGGCTTACGTTAGAGGATGCTGCTGATTATGATAAAGTAAAACAAGCAGTTTTGCGCATTTACTCACTTGTTCCTTTACTCACATGCTCACGCATGTCGAGTTCATGCGGGAGAAAGAGTTATTGTTTGATCGGCTTAGCTCTCAGAATATTACAACATTTGAGGACCTTCGTGATATATTAATTCTAGAAGACTTTAAAAACTATCTCCCCCGAAAAGTGTTGCCACGTTCGTCAGTGAGCACAAAGATTTAACAGCATCCAGCGCAGCGGTGCTGGCTGACGACTACGTGCTAGTGCATAAGGGTGCGAGCTCTTGTCCTGTAAACTTTCAGCAGAACCGCAACTATAGTCTAAGAGGTTCTCCTAGGCCTTTTAAAGACGCTGTAGCAGTAAGTACTCCAACTTCGGAGAATAACGGAGTGACTTACCCTAAAGATTCTGTACTGTTCTGTGGATATTGTAAAAAGCGTGGCCATTTAATTCCCGACTGTTATTCGTTAAAACGTAAAAACAAGTCTCTTAACTCCACGGCTTCTTCTAGGACTGGATCTAGTTTGGGTCTATGTGTTTCGACACTTCCTTTGATGTCTCGGAAAGACGAGAGTATTTGTCAGGCTTTTGCACCATTTATTATGGACGGTTTTGTCACTTTGCTCGAAGAGCCTAAAGTGCGCATTCCTATCAAAATACTTTGTGACACGGCTGCGTCGCAGAGTTTCATTTTGGAGAATGTCCTGCCTTTCAGTGAAAAGTCTCACGTTGGTGCGAGTGTCTTAGTCCAGGGTTTTGACATGGGATTTGTGAATTTGTGAATGTGCCACTACATGAGATTTCACTTTCTTCTGACTTAGTCACGGGCACTGTAAAAGTGGGCATACGTCCCTCTCTCCCTATTGCGAATATATCGCTTTTGCTTGGGTTATTTCCTAACCCTGCGCAAATAGCTAAAGAGGCCCCTGTTCGTGAATGTCGTCTCCTGGTAAAACGCGGGTAAAGTCTGCTCTATCTACGGTTCCTTGCGTTCCTAAATTGTCTCCCAGCCGCGAACAACTTATATCCGAACAAAAAAATGAGCTGATTCCTCCAGCTCCGCTGCAGCCGCTACCGGTTACGTCAGAACCGTTTGAACACGTCATTCTCGACTGTGTGGGTCCATTGCCGCGGACTAAGTCAGGAAAGGAGTATTTGCTCACAATTATGAGCACGCTGACACGTTTTTCCGAGGCTATACCACTCCGAAGAATCACCGCAGCTGCCGTCATTAAGATTCTCATGGGGTTTTTCTCTCTCTTTGGCCTCCTGAAAATAGTGCAGACCGATCAGGGCACTAATTTTATGTCAAACATGTTTAAACAAGCTATGGGACAGCTAGGCATTAAACACATAATGTCCAGCTGTTATCATCCGCAGACACAAGGCGCACTCGAGCGTTTCCACCAAACATTAAAATCAATGCTTCGTGCATTTTCTAATCGAGTTTAAGCGTGACTTGGACGAAGGTATTTCTTTTTGCCTTGTTCGCTGTGCATGAAGTAGTGCAGGGTTTTAGTCCCTCTGAGCTTGTCTTCGGGCATACGGTACGCGGCCCGTTAAAAATGCTCAGAGAGTCCATGTTGACCGAGAATACATACATCACCTCATCTCGGCAGTCTGTCTGACTATGTGTCCAAAATTCGTTTAAGGCGCCATCGAGCTTGCAAATTAGCTAAAGAAAACCTTGGTGTTAGTCAGAAACGAATGAAACAGCGTTACGACCAAAAAGCTGTCCGGCGGGAATTTAAACCTGGTGATAAGGTGATGGTGTTTCTTCCCATTCTCGGCTCCGCTCTTCAACCACGCTACACCGGTCCCTATCTTGTCGAAAGACGTGTCGGAGATGTTAACTACGTCATAGCTACATTTGACCGGAGAAAGCGATCTCGTTTGTGTCATATTAATATGCTTAAACGCTACTCTGAGTGGGATGACTCTGAAATTAAACCTCCCGCCTGCATTAAAAGCTCGCCCGTCTCTGTGAAACGTGCGATCGATCCAGCAGTGGCGCTGTCCAGCACACCGGGTTCTGAAATTGTCACCGCTCTGCCTGTGACCTGTCGGCCTGCCGCCTCTACTTCAGCATCCCCGCAGCGTGGACCTGCTGCTCCTCCGCTTGACGAGGAGGGGGTTCGTTGTTCTGCTGCTGAGGTGGTCGAGGGCAGGTTGAGGAACTCTGAAATCCTTGAGGATCTGAATCATCTTTTTTCACATCTATCTAATTCAGAACGTGAAGATTTAATTGCTCTTTTCTCCTCTAATATTAATTTTGTGTTCGGATGTTCCAGGTCGCACCAGTCATTGCTCACGACATTGATGTTGGGGAAAGCAGGCCAATTAAACAACACGCTTACCGCGCCAACCCACTTAAGCACCGCCAGCTTCAAAAATAAGTTAAGTTCATGGTAGACCATGGTATTGCTGAGCCGAGTTTCAGCCCATGGAGTTCGCCTTGCCTTCTCGTGCCAAAACCAGACGGCACTTCAAGGTTTTGCACGGACTTTCGAAAAGTTAACGCTATGACCAAGCCCGATAGTTTTCCATTACCACGCATGGACGATTGCGTAGATCGCCTTGGCTCAGCTGTTTACGTGAGTAAGATTGACCTTCTCAAAGTTTATTGGCAAATTCCGCTGATGGGGCGTGCTAAAGAAATATCCGCCTTCGTTACACCAGACAGTTTTTTACACTACACTGTCATGGCATTTGGTCTTCGGAATGCACCAGCTACGTTTCAAAGGTTGGACCACATTCTTGCTGGTTTGTCTAACTGTGAGGCGTACCTCGATGACTTGGTGGTGTATAGCACCACCTGGGGTTCTCACGTTAACCATCTGAGAGATGTGTTTGAAAGACTGTCCGCTGCAAATCTGACGATAAATCTGGCAAAATGCGAATTTGGCCAAGCCAAGGTTGTTTACTTGAGCAAAGTGGTTGGTGGCGGTGAAGTGCGCCCTGTGCACTCTAAGGTTGAGGCCATTTTTAAATATCCTGCCCCCACAACTCGTCGTGAACTTAGACGCTTCCTTGGTATGGTCGGCTGTTACAGGTCCTTTTGCAAAAAACTCTCTGTGGTAGGCACCCCTCTGACTGACCTCAGCACCAAGCGGTCTTTTGTATGGACCGAGGAGAGTCGTGTCGCTTTTGATTTAGTCAAAGCGTTGCTCACAACGGCTCCTGTGCTCGCCGCTCCCAACTTTACTGTCCCTTTTGTTCTTGCTGTAGATGCAAGCGATGTAGGAGCCGGTGCAGTACTTATGCAGCGTGGTAATGATGGACTGGAACATCCTGGTTTTTTTCCCAGAAAGTTTAACTGCCATCAACAGAACTACCATCAGTCATCAGAAGCCCTTGCCCTCGTGTTGGCACTTCAGCACTTTGAGGTTTACGTTGGTGGTGCAGCGCATCCGGTGACTGTTTATACAGATCACAACCCGCCAACTTTCCTGGAGCGGATGCGCAATCACAACCAACGGCTAATGCGCTGGTGCCTCATATTGCAAGCCTTCATTATTGATATCCAACACATCCGTGGGCGCGAAAATGTCGTGGCAGATGCGCTTTCACGTGCATAGGTTTTTCTGGTATTGAATAAAAATGTGTACAAATAAATTGGATGATTTTTTTTCCCTCATTCATCCACTTATGTAAATATTAGTTGTAACGCGTTTGTGTTTTTTTTTGTTTTTGCACATTGAAAAATTCTACCCCCAATGTATTTCTTTAAGGGTGGGGTGTTACGGGGTTAAGCATTTTGTGTATATTTTCTATGCTCCGTTGTGCTGCTCTGCCTCCATGTTCCTAGTAGGAGACTGGGCGTTACCATGGCAACTGGGAGTGACTGATTGACTGAAGGCCGCCGCCCCCCCCCCCCCCCCCCCCCCCAAGTATCAAAGCCTGCCTACATCCAAGATGGCTCTCTCTCTAACCCTCACTTTGGCAGACGCTGGCTGGTCACACTTTAGTTAAAGAATTCCTTTGTTAACTCTGGTCTGTTCAATCCGTATGTATGTTTGATCTTTTATTTTATGGTGGGAGCGGTTGCATTTTTCTTTTCTGTTTTTGTAGTAGCAATCTCATTTTTTGTTAACCAAATATGGCTCTTTTTGTGAAATGTCGGGAAGTTCAATATTCCATCTTGAACCAAAAAAAAAGAAATAAACCAATACGTTTTTCTTTCCCGAAAATCCGTTTCCTCTTGAGTTATGTTATTTGTTCACAAGTTTCAATGTGGGCTTGTAACAGACGGGCTTTGGTAAAAGTTTTGTTGCTCTGATTGGTTGTAGGTCTATCCAATTGCGTTTAGGCATTTTGGTCTGCGCCTGTTGATAACGCCCCTTGGAAATCGAAAATTAACTGAGAGGTTCCAGACTACTATGCATTTACAAATTGGTCTGGTAATGCCAGGCTAGTGATAATCAGCACAAGGCAACAAACTGACCCCGACATACCAATAACATCCACAATACTTTATGAAATAGGTTTGAAAATGAAGTGTGTTCTGTTAACAGTGGATGTGAGAACAAGAGAACAGAGAGCACTACCTCAAAGTGCAGTGGCGTGTTGCAGCGGCTGGTGGGCAGCGAGGGCATGGGCGAGTAGCCCAGGCTGGTGGGCAGCGAGGGCATGGGCGAGTAGCCCAGGCCGTTGGGCAGCAGCAGCAGCGAGCCACAGGGCAGACCCAGCAGAGGGTGCAGAGGGTCCCCGGGCAGCGGCGGCGTGATGGGTGACAGGGGGCGTGGCAGGTGTTCCATGGGGACCGGCACCACGGCGTACTTCGACCGGCGCTTCTTAAAGGGGGCCTGGAGCTCTGTGAGAGGGGAGGAACTATTGCTCATATAGAAAAACGTATTTGTCAAATGATATGAGATGCTAACTAAGGGATAATGTCTGTCATTATTGCGAAAAAGACCCAGACAGGGTGATGCAGGGCCCCGACTGGAATTCGGTTTTGTTTCATAGCAGCGGTCTGCTATTCAAAAATAACGGACCGTAGTATGCCGTAATGCCCAATCAATATCAAGTATTCAACAAAGCCGTGTAATAAACTTTTATTAGAAGACATCTAATGTTTTTAAACAGAATAATCCTGATAAACAAACATTGGATATTTCCTACAAACCCATTCCTGGAATCTGACCATTATGGCACGCAATCAATAAGGTTAATACAAAATAAAAACTATTTGCTGGGTAGCCGGTGGGTGTAAGAAGGGTGCCCATGTGTGTGTGAGCAGTGGCTATGGATAACATACCATGAGACATGGGGTTGGGGGTGGACCTGCTGCTGGTGCTTTGGTGTGACGAGGTGGACTCCGAGCCATCCTCCAGGCTGGCCGAGCAGCTCTCGTCCTCCGCCTGCTTGATCCACCGCTGCCACGGGACAACATATTACAGCGTCAAGTATGTATGTATATAATGGGTATCTTGACTAAAATACTCTCTCAGGCCATGTTCATACTACACTGACTAAATGTAATCTTGTTTTCATTCTCCTTTGCCTTTCCGTCCACACTATGTGGGGGGGGGGGAAACGTACATTTCTCTTAAAAAAATGAGGTGGAGTTGTGACGGGCTAGACATCAGCTATAGTGGGTCCAGTTATGTGCATGAGGGCAGTGGTGGCCTAAAGGTTAGAGAAGCGAGATTTTGACCAGAAGGCCGCCGGTTCATTCCCTGGACCTGCAGGATAATTCTGTGTGGGGAAAGTGAAAAAGCAGTACTTGCCCCTCCCTCATTACCACTACTTGAGCAAGGCCCTTAATACCACCTGCTCCAGTGGAGATGCTCAGTGGCCAGCAGGTCAGACTGTGGTTGTACTGGGCAGCTTTCCAGGTGTGAATGTCTAAATGTGTTAATGTGATCAGGGCGTTCCTGCAAAAAGAGAGGCTTCCTCTCAGTGAAACTTCTCTGAATAAATAAAAGATAAAAAAATAAATAATTTAAATGAGAAAAGGAAAGAAGGACAGCCTTTCCAAAACACTGTTGAAAAGAAAGTATGAATGGAAAACATTTGATAGGAATAATGCATTGTTCACTGAATGTGAACTATGCAAACAATTGCAAAAGAGATTTTTTTTTTAACTCTCTAATTGTTTCCACCCAGTTTGAGCAACGAAACCTGGAAGATTGTCCTCAGTCTCTAGTTGAGCAAAGTGTTTAGAGCCTGCCTTGTGACTAGTTCAGAGGCAGCAGATCCACGGGTGGCAACAATTCCAATACAATGTATAAAATTTGTTGTCAGAAATTCTTGACCACAGCCTTATTCCAGAGGAGGCCCTGTAGCTAACCTTCTTGTAGCAGCCATAGGTGCCATCCATTTGTAGTGGCCGTGGCCGGTGGCGCTCAGGATTGAAGGGCGAGCCGAAGCGGACGTAGTGTTTGGGTGCGGTGCAGATGTAGGAGGTGTGGGACAGGCCTGGCAGCATGTTGAGGGTGGTGGCCAGCACAGTGGGGTCAGTGGTGATGCGCAGCGGCCCATCCACAGGAACTTCCTGCTGGATCTTCTCCCCACCAGGACCTTTGTCGTTCAGCCACTCAGTTACCAGGTACTGGAGATTAAAAAAGAGTCACGCTTAGAAACTTGGAAGGCAGTGTGGTCCTGTGTGTAATACAATATCCTAAGAATCTAAAGAATTGTAGACTCATTAATTGCAGAACAAAAAAACAAATAAAACCAAGCACAAAAAATGGACACATTATAAATCTAAATATTTTAAGACGTGCCACAAGATCTGGCACCACCACGCCCCCAAATTTTCTAATATATAACCAACTTTTGGTATGGAGATATCCCTCAAAAATAAAAGAGGTGAAAAGTTCCCCCAAACCTTTTTCGTCTTGGGGTAGCGCATGTTGCCTCTGTTGAGGCAGACCTCGGGGTCCAGCAGGTGGCCAGTCCCCAGGCTGCACTCCCCCATGCTGAGCTCTGTGTTGAAGGGTCCGTGTAGCCCCTCTTCATCCGGCGCAGCTGCTTGCTCGGCGGCTGCGGCTGCAGCAGCCTGCTGGGCTAGGGCCTGCCTCTGGCGGCGGGCACGCTGCGAGGAGCTTGAGCGGTAGCGCGAGATGCGACTCTTGGGCCGTGGCTTGCTGGAACGGGCTGGCGGGGGCTTGGAAGGAGCGACTGGCGTGGTGAGACCAGAGGCTGAGGACGACGGTGCCTTTTCTGGCTCGTTTGAGGGCGGTTCCTACAGGAGCAAAGCGGAACAATTCGGAAGTGAATTGGTGGAACATGCGGAATGAAATCAGATCGCTGGAAGACAGGGTTTGTTCACAGTCCAACTGACCATAACGTAGGTGGCCCGTCTGGTGCTGATGCTTACACCGGCGTTGTTGACTGCTGGCATGTTTCCTCGAGAGGGGTTCACTGCTCCGTCAGTCGGCTCCAAACAGTCCTCTTTTAAGTCCTCTGCTCCGTTCACTTTCCGCCGTTTCTCCATGCTGTCGAATGCCTACAAACAAGAAGAACATGTCAGTCAAATTCGGTTTTAAGAATTGCTTAAAAATCTGTACGGATGTATTGGGTTAGGATAAGTTAATGGTTGCCTTTCAAAAAGGTAATCATATTATGTTGGTGTAGTGACTACCAGTGTATTTATTTGAACTGTCCCTAAAAAGGGGCTGTAGACAACTTTTCAATTTTTCCCCCCCTAACATTTTAAAAGTGGTATTACTCTTGCACCGCTGTCACAATGACAAATCGGAACTCGTTCCGTTTCCTTAAAGCCTAGCAACCACAAACAACAAGACGCACATTTGGAAATCTCTGCGAAAGAAACGATCAACACTTTGGGAATAAGAAAGAAAGAAGCATGTTAACTGAGGAGGTAACGTGAAATTGGCATCATTTTATTTGGGAACAGGCAAAAGCTAGCTTGGCTCCGCCCACCTACGTACTTCCGCTCAAATTTCATTTCACTTCAGTACTAAGGTCTGGCGGTGCTACTATGTTAGAACGATTTCTTTTCCCTAAAATCTGCCTTCCAATCAGCGAACAGGAGGCGCGGCCTGAGAACAGTGACGTAGAGGTCGTGCGCGAATTTCAGTTATTGAGCGTAAGTACGGAGGCGGGCGGAGGCTAATGCTAATGCTCACTGCATCTGCCGTTTGTAAACTGCGCGCAACGTGGTTTCTGACGCATGAAATACGTCACGACCAAACGTTAGCGATTGGTTAAGGCAGATCCAGAGTGGCACTGGGCAGAGCCAATAGGTTTTAAACTTCAACAGCACCCGCCTTCAAGTGAGACATCGTTTGTCTCTACAGCACTGCTAGACCTTTAGTATGAATGTAATGAGTACCAAGGTCTAGTTAGGACTAGGCTAGGCAAAAGCTATTGTAATGATGTGCATTGCATAGCAATACCATAGTTTGAGTATTGCTTCGCACAAACAAGGATTGGCAGCAGGGGTTGGCGTCGGGGTGGAGGGGGGAGTAGAAGAAAACATTAAGAGGAAAACTGCAAGTTTATCCATTCATTTAGTCTATAATGGACACTTGAAAACAGACAAATTCTTTAGTATGTGTTGAGAAAAGCGAACTGGGTTGGTAGCCTGACTGGATCGCCTGGCGAGTCGTGACATCAGGTTTATTCAGGTAGTATACACAATGCAAAAACTTTGCGTACGCAAATATAAGTAGGGTCATCAGATTGGCTTCACTTTGGTTGTTCCAGCGTCCGCCATTTCCACTACTGGGGATAGCTTCAGGATAGCTACCGAGTAAACAAAAGCGCTATTACTCCTGGTTTGGTTGCACGCGCAATGGTTGACACATTTTCTTTGTGCCGTAAATGGAGCCTTAATTTTTCCCAGGACATCGTACCAACAGAGCTGTATAGTGAAAGCAACCAATCTAAACGCGAATGGTGTCATTATTCTGTAGGCATTACACTGTGCAAATTCAAATTGATAAGTTAAGGCAAAAAAGTTGTCTACAGCACCTTAAATAAATATTTTGGTAAGAGTAAAAAGTTTTACTTTTTTGCTAGAGCTGATGCCATTCTCATCCACTTCTCCCTCCTCTGCCTCTTCCAGCTTCACCTCATCCAGGAGCCCGTCCTTCATATCACACACACACACACACACACACACACACACACACACACACACACACACACACACACACACACACACACACACACACACACACACACACACACACACACACAATTAACTATGATCACAACATATCACACCAACAAACAAGACACATTGAATAGATAGGTGATGGGCCCCAAGGTTTAGCATGTGAGGGTCAAGAAAGGGAGCATCTGATGCTCAACGAGCCTACCATGGGTAAATAACACAAAATTATATATATATCCAAGATACCGACAACGATTTTTGGTCCCCTGCAAAGCCATTTGTAACTTGACATGGCTTTTAATGGCTTAACCCAAATTCGGGGGTTAATTCAGGGCCCGAATTAACTTGGGCGGCCTGCCCAAGTTAATATATGTGGGGAAACACTGGTTATATTGTGGCTTTTTAAATGACAAAGAACAAATTAAATACTTGTTCATTAAATGCAGAACAAATGCAGAACACATGCAGAACACAGGAGGGCAATGAGAACGCAAGGTAGGCTACACGCCTTTTCTCCTTTATGAAAAAAAAGGATTAAGCCTAGCCTAGCCTATGTATTTCACCGTTTCACAGAGACCTTTCTGGCGCAGATTTTGCATATTGCCTCATCTAAATTGGCTCTCCCTTTTCATTCAGTTTAAAGCCGAAAATGTTCCCAAACTGGCGAAGATACATTTTGTTTGGCGACCAGAGCAGCTGCCATTGTTTCCCTCTTCAAAAATCTGAGAAAAAGAGTGAAATTCAGCAGCACCGGATGCAAACAGATAGTTAAAATGACTCTTTACTCTCGTTTTGGTTGATTTAAATATGTATTTATTTAATATATTTAACATTCAATACACACACAGCGAAGTATAAAACAAGAAGAGCCTCACGAAAAAAAAGAGAAAATGTGAACATAGCGGTTGTAGCAGTTGCCCGCCATCCCCTGCGGTTGGCTTGACAATAGTGCGGTATTGCAATATTGCGGTTACCATGACAGCCCTTTCACCATTTTCATAAATAATGAATAGCAAAATTATTACATTTGATTATATGTTGGGTTACATCGGTGTTGGGTGTGTACTATCCATACAGTCTATTGTATTATCCATTATAGCTCCTTCCTTAGTGCGCTAGTGAGAGTGTGTTGGCCTGACTCATTCCAATAAACACTGATTCCTTCTCCTTTGTTAAAATGATGTACCATTTATTCCACGTTCTTTTACAGTCTTCCTTTACATCTAAACTTATCAGAAAATCGTGTGGCTCCACTCTTAAATAGTCCAAATTAAACTCTGTAGTGCAAAGTGTAACAAACAAATACTAAAAACAATTTATATTAGGAAAACTTTATAATAAAATAATATTATATTACTTGCATACAATTCAGTCCTGTTATATGTATCCATTTACTGTATTTATATTTTACAAAGTATGGAAATGAGCTAGCCTAATATTCAACTTTTTAATGAAGGCAAAACTAATGACATGAAAAAGTGGTATCGGTGCATCCGGGTGCATAGCACTATTAGCTGGGGGCTACCGATTGCCCAAAGATTGATGGATGCCCAGTAAACAAACTACAGAAAATACAGGCAGAGGGCAGGGTCTGGGAAGATACAGACACTGCCACACACTTCTAGTGGGTCATAACTGCTGATTGAGAGGGATGTAAAAGTCTATACAATGATTTTTAGGAAAATCCTACTCATTGTGACTTTAACTTGTATAACTTATGGTGGTAAAATAGGAGCCCATTCAAATGAAACATGACATACACAAAACACCCACCTCTGCATCGCTGGCCGCATGCAGCTCTCTGGCCTCCGCCTGCAGGTTGCTGTCGTCGGAGGTGGTGCCCGCAGTTGGGCCATCCCCCTGCTCCTTCTTGCGGGCTTTGCGTTGTCGGGTCTCTGCCCCCGTCAGATAGGAAGGGGCAGAGGGGGGAGACAACAGGTTCTCCCTGGGGCTGATGTTATGCTTCTGCACGGGGCAGTTCTGGTTACCCTTGTGGCAGGCGCAGTCTACTTTGTAGTTGCTGGAGGTTGGTGACAAGGGAGGGACAAAGTGTAAATGGTGTTGGTATATAATGTAGTTACATTTGCCCCTGCTGGGCTAGAAAATACCACAGATTCATTTATTTTGTCATCAATTACTTATTTTACTGAATATTTTATTGCCAATATTCTATGCTACTGATAGCCTAGTTAAGCCTAATGTCCAGCATCAGAATCGGTGCATTCCAAACTGTAATCATCAATGAATAATGTTCTCAAGTCCAACATCTGACATGGATGCTTACTGAAAGGAGAAATGCATGGATTTTAGGGAGCTGTTACTGACCAGCTGTTGAACTCGTAGTCAAATGCGATGGTGACTTCGGCATCCTTGGCAATTTGACCGAGGGCGTAGATACACAGGTGGAGCATACCTTCTGCGATCACATGCCGAACCTTCAGTAAAAATAGGACAGAGGAAGATGTATGTTATCATTTTAAAGAACAACAAAAACTACTAAACAAAATGCAGCAAAGAAAACAACCACTGTTAAGTGGAAATGGAACAATTCAATGAAGAACAAAAACATTGCTCTAACCACAGCATTGGGAGTGCAGGACCTCCTGATGAAGCGTGCGTCATTGCCAAATGTCCGCGCGTCCACACATATCTCCACTTCGTTAAACTTGGAGTAGAACAGCACAAAGGGGTAGGGTCTGCAGAAACAAGTCTCAAGAGTTAGACAACTGTTATGTGGCAACATGAGTTGACACCAGGGAGACGGACAAGGCATTCTTTATGAGGCAGTACATATAAGACGTGTGCATGTGCATAATTTCCACATATGAAGGTGGCTTACTTCTTGAAAAAGTGCCCGTTGACCTCAAACTGTTGTTTGAGCATGACCTTTCCTCGGTACTCGATGATGAGGGTGCCAGGCTCCAGGTTCTTGGACGCCCTCAGAATCTTCCTGTGCTTCTGCACGCGTGTAACGCGGCCCAGCTGGAGCTGAAATGCATTCACACACAGCAGCAGCAGCTCAAATCACACAAGCAACTAACCAAGGAACACACCGGCAACATCCCAGTCACCATCCCTCTGGCAGAGCCTTCTACCAAACTTGGGACCATTGAGCATCTAATGGTAAGATAGAGGGGTTGTCCGGCTCGGGTTAAGCCAATTAGACTTCTCCATGACCTGGGCTTCAGAACATGTTATTTTGGGATGATCGATAGCACTTGATGGTTTTGAACCTTTAGGTGGCAGCCCCCGTATTAAAGAAAACAAGTGTGTAGTTGGAGTATAAGGAGTCAACTGACCTGCATCTGGGACCCCAGCACCGTGTTGCTGCAGGCGAGCTCTGTGTGGTTGTTGGTGTCCATGTCACTACTGAGCTGTGTCGTCACCGTCGTCGTCATATTGATGTTGGACTGTTGTGCTGTTGCTGTGGCAACGCTCTCCATCTTTGCGTCAGTATCGCTGGCTCCGCAGTGTGACTGAAGCAGTGTCTGGACGTCTGCGCTGTACTGGTTGGCCAGGGCCTCATCGTACTGGTCCGTCCACTGGCGGATCTTGGTCTCCCAGCCCTCTGCTGAGTTCTCGTCTAGCACGTTGGCCTCTGTGGTCGAGTTCTGGACCAGGGGATAAGTAGGGCAGAGTGGTTATGACCAGTGGTTGTCCACAACTGCATCTCAGAAGGGGTGGAGGGAGCGAAACATCGACTGTATCCAATTATTATGTAAGGGATAATCCACTACGAGGTGTGCATGTATCGAAAAATAATGCACGACACGGGGGCTAAGAACCCCAAGAACCCCCCAACACGAAGTGGAGAGGCGGAGGCAAACCTCTGCGTCATGCATTATTTTTCGATACATGCACACCTATCTACTTATCCCGCTTATACCATGGCCACTTACGAATCAATAAAAATATAAGGGTGTTGATTCATATTTTGGGGTAATTCTGTCTCAAAAGCACACATTTTAGCTTGCACTACTTTGTGTGTGCCTGTAAACAAACAGCAAGTGACCGGAGAAATATATGGGTCTGACTAATGCCCTGTATCAGTTAACATGATTCATATGGAATTCGGACGTTAACTTATTACTCCGGTAAATAGAGACGACCTTAGTAACGACATGGCAACAGGGAAGCTTTCTAAACGTAGTCCCCCCCCCCCCCCCCCCCCGGGTCCGGTCCAAGTTGACAGTAACTAACGTTTCGTTCAGCGCATTAATTTTTAGACCAGTGATAAGGCTGCTTGCGTCCTAAAAAATAACAAAAGTATTGTAATCTTACCTTCATTCTCATGGACTTTCTAGAACCCTCTCTGAAGGACTAAAAGAAAGAAAAGGAACGAAATGTGTATATACATGTACATACATGGCAATCCCATGGAGAAGCATTTGCTAAGCCTTTGAAAACGTTTTCCTACCTTGACCTTCTTGCCCTTGGGTGTCCCGCGAGCCTTCTCCGTGCTCTTCTTCCTCTTCTTGGACTTGTTCCTCTTGATGCGGTTGACGGTGAGCGTGATGCTGGTGGGCGTGTGCTGCGTGGCCGTGTACGACACGGTGGCTGGGGACACCTCTTCATCTCCGCTCTCTGTGGCGCTGCTCTCCCCCACTACGGACAGAAGGAAATACTCAATTTCACACATTTAGCTTTTTACAAAAGGCAAAAGACAACCAGGATGATGCCAAGAGAGAAATGTGAAAAGCCACACTCCTAAAATCTTACTACAATCCTAGTCTTATCTTTAGAAATGCCAACTCACCAGAGACATTTTCTGGCTTCCTGTGCTGGCTGTCGGGCACTTTCCTCCTGTCTAGTCCCCTGCAGAGAGGACAAGAAGATAAGAAGATGAGGAGGAGAAGCATGGAAACCAATGGAAGCGACCACAATACAGGCAGAGGAAACACTATGCCATGGTCAATAGATGTGGTCACCTGCAGTTGTCACACTTGATGAGCAGGCCGTCGGGGGTCAGACTGCAGTGGCACCAGTCTGCCGCCTCCTCGTCTTCCGAGGACGAGCTGTCGCTGTCCGCAGAGTTGTCCTCGGTGCCGGCACGCCGGCGGAAGCGGTGGCGTGGCGCGCAGCCACCGTTGAGCTCCATGCGGGGAATGATGGTTTGGGAGAGCGGGGAGGCGGGTGGGGTGGGAGGAGGGGGAGCACCATAGTTGTGATCCTGACAACACACAACGGAAGACTGTTGCATCTTCAAAGAACGGGTGTTCAGGCAAAACAAGGAAAAAAGAGGGGGGGGAAACGAAAAATGGAGACGAATGAAAATGAGGGCAAAACACGGTATGTGAAACAGTGCAGCAGTGATAACTTGTCTTGAGATATCTATATATATATATATATATAGATATCTCGAAAAGTAGTAGTAAAGTCATTTTTTCAGTTTAAATTAGCTTGGTTTGCTCTTTCTCTCCCTTTGTTCATACAACATTGTACTTAACCAGGAACAGAAGATTTCCAATGAGATGTCTTGGTAGTGCATTAGATACTTCTTTATCGCAATTATTATTATTTATCTTTATTTGTGTCGTTTTCAACACAACTTCAGGACAGATGTTAATAATATAACAAATGTGCCAGGTAACATATATTACACATTTATAAGAGACCCATGAACTCACAGTATATGGCAGTCCCCGATACCCATGGCTCTGTGCACTCCCACAGCTGTGGCTGTTGTAGTTTTTCTCATTCACGGCAGGACTTGCTTCCACTGACTCAGGGCTGACAAAAAGGCAAAGAAAATGACTTCTCCCAGACTGACACTAGATGGAGCCACAACCCAAAACATCTCCCCACAGTGAGCAGCAATTTGGTAACCTAAAAACACTGACCACCATTATTCTACATTACTATCCCAACCCCTGTTAACAATCAAACTACAATAAACCAAAAAAATGGGGTCTTGATGTTGTTTTGAGTGTGGGGGCTTGTGGGCAAGCATGGTAGCCTGGCAAGCCAGACCTACATCAGAAAGATGTAAGGTCTGGCTCAGCTCCATTGGCAGTGTGGGCGGGATAAACGGTTGTCTTTCAAGTTCCCTCTGCAAGCAATAGGATAGCGCTACAACCAATCAGAGCAACGAAGAAGGTGACGTAGTCAGAGCGACGGCTCTGACTACGTAATTAATCAAAACTCAGAATAAATATTTATTTTCGAGGAAAGACTTCAGTGCCGTTCTTTGTTCTTTTCTCAAATAAAATGTTAACTTAAAGTCTTGAAGAGTCGCGGCCAAAGCCGAGTGGAAAGACAACCGTTCGCCAGCAGCAGCAGCCATTGTTTACCTCTAACACAGAACCGTCGCATTTCTGTCGTCATTAGGTAGCCCGGCTTTCGACTCCGCCCCTCACGCTGTGATTGGCCAGACATACCAGACATCGTTGGTGTTTCCAGCACCAAAAAGTGGACGGAGCTGTGCTAGACCCTACATAGCTGCCAAATAAATTTGCTGCCGCTAGGGGGTGTCTAGAGTTCTAGGCTACAAGCATGGTAAAGTCAGTTGCATTCTACAGAGCCACTGTAGAATGCAAGCGCACAGTTCCTCTTTACAGTCAGCTTTTTAAGAAAAAGATACCTGCCGTCCAGTGTGACAATCAGCAAGACCGACAAAGACAGACTTTAAACTAACTGGTTGTAATAACAATAATAATATTTATTAAATGTTCCAGGGTTCTCCCCAGGATTTTGTTTCCACGGTGGCACTCTACTCATGGCCATATAACTGCGGCCAGAGGTTGCGGCAAGCGCGCGCGCGCGCGGGGGGGGGGTTATAGC